>ML815208.1:42292-63649 GCA_009831015.1 Picea engelmannii | reverse complement strand
AAAGCAATCAACAATCATCCATTAGCAACTACGATCAGTGAGGATATCTCACTGCATGAATTTTGGGAGGGGTTTGGGGAGGTGGACACCAAAAATGCCATGGATATATGTGTAGTTTGATCTTTCACTAAATAAATAGTTGTGTATTATGAGTGGATATCAAGGGGGGAATCACCCAAATTCCCACAACCAATGAAAAGATCACATGTGGCCAACTTATGTGGTTAGTGTGGCAATGGTCTCACAAGGAAAATCACATGAGGACAATCATGGAGGTTGAGGAGTTGAAGTTGGTATTTATATAGTGGTCATAAGGAATTCATTGGGAGGGAATCTATCATCCATTTAACCATAGAGAAATACAGTTTCCTCGTAAAGAAGATGAAGGTGACAAAGCTAAGGAAGAAAGAAGAACCTGTGTAGTGAGCAACTCAACAATTATATCGATTTAAAGAATAACCTATTCATGACTCTTGTTGTAAGCCTAAATTGACATTGTAACCTGTTACCTAACATGTAATTTCGGAAAAGTTCCTTGAACATCATATTGTGTAGTAGTACATTGTACAAGAGTCCAACACTGCCAAATGTACTTCTCAAATTTTAAGCATAATAGACAAGTTGTGCTATTATCTGCTATTGCATGTGTTTGTGTGTTTACTTATGTGTATTGTTGTGCACTCTTAGAAGTTGCAGCTAGTAGTTGCACCATCTAGTATTAGAGAAGGTTGATACCTACATCAGAAGAGACAAATCAAATAAGAGGATATTGTTGTGTAGAGTTGTTGAGGGAGAAGAAAGTGTTGGTGGAGTATTATTGGGTAGAATTGTGAGAATAATATATAAAGGAGAGTTTCAAAAAAGGAAGGAGATTGCATATCAATAGAAACATGTCATGTAGGAGAGGAAGAGTACTAGACTACTAGTTAAGATAGGTAGAGGACATGAAGAAGAGGTTGATAATCAGATCATATGATTTTTTAGAGCAATATCTCCCAAAATGGAGGTCATGGAAGAATCCCATAGAAAGCGAATTGCAGTAAGTTTGATGATGTGAGTGGCAATGTAGATGTTGTTCGAGATGCGCTTGTGCTTGTGCAAGAGGGAAATCTAGCACGCGCTAGATTTCCCCCATGGTGGAATGATGTTGTTCGAGATGCACTTGTGCTTCTGCAAGATGGAAAGCTAGCATGTGCTATTTTTCCCCCATGTTGGAACTGTTAGCGTTAGAAGTCACTCCTGGATTGCAACAGGAGCAGAGCCCAATGCCCATCAGTTTATGTCACGATTTTTTTATAAAAAGGGGGGATCGAATGGAATTTAACTCAAAACAATATTGTTCTAACTCCAAAACTAGGCCAAGCATGCATGGTCAAGTGAGGTCTTATATAAACTTCAAACAGTGAGTTGTAGTAAGGGTGAATAGGGGGAAGACTTGTATAAGAGAAATGCAAAGGTATGTCGTAAAAATCAGGTTTCTAACAGACTATAGGAGAAAACATCTAAACGCAAGATCTTCTTACATTCAAATGTAGAAAATCGGAGAATACAACAATGCAACAATAAATCCTTTATCGTAACATAATTGTAATAATTCATGTGAATCAGTCAATCATGAACTCCCTCGGTATGACATGAAAACTAGATGGGGTAAGAAAATTGTTTGTCATTAAACAAGAAATCTTACATACAGATGCATAGCCAAAGAACTAGAGTGTCTGTTAAAACTTTACAATCGGGAGCTTCTCTCTACCATCAATGCTTTGAAAAATATCAAAACTAAGTATATATACTCCTAAACATTTTCCCAACAGAGGCCTCCTAGAATTTCGGGATGAGGCGTCTCTTCAATCAAATCTGGCCTACACTCCTCTGTCATACGCCACCTTAATTCTGCATGGATCATGCCAGGGGGTAGTTGAGCCCTTAAATGCTGCATTAGCGTGCGCAGGCTTCCCTGGTGAGTCGAGGACTCAGCATGGCTTCTGTGGAAAGAACCAGTACAGAGGACCATCTCGAGCAGACTTCCCGTTGGGACATCCATACCTTGCAATTAACGAGTAAGATGAGGTTTCAACTACCCTCTCTCTTCTTCATTTACTCCAAGCAGGTATCAGGGTTGAGATCAAGTTGAACTAGCACCTGGAGAACATGGTGATCCCTTCTGCAGCTATACCCGACACTTCGGCCCTTTGCGCATCTCTCTCCATCGCCTCCAAGAGACTACGGGTTGTGACCTCGTGCCTTACTTCAAAGGTGCTTTCAATGTTTCGGGGTTCGTGGATAGGAAGGAGCATATCCTTTCTCTTTAAAATTGCGATGGGCGAAATGCCAAGAGGGCCTAATGGGTGCCACGCGCCCCTCTCTGATCTGATGGTCCTGAACTAATTCGGTTATATTGTGGGCCCGGGTCTAGGACGTCTTCGATGCTTCGCATCTCGGGGAAATGCAAGAGTTGCTCCTTGCGCTTCGAAGTCGCGATGGGTGAAAAAGCAAAGGGCCTAATCGCACACCACATGTCCCTCCAGGATGAACGACTAAGATCGTTCTCAGATCTTCGGGACTCGTCTTTCCAAATGATAAACCTTAGTGCCCCTCTTCGAGGCCTGCTCCTTTGTGACCAGGCACCAAAACCATGGGCCCAACTCTAGGTGCTTTCGACGCTTCGGGGTTCGGGGTTTTGAGATGTGAGATGACGAGGAACCTTTACCCTTTGAACTCCCGAATGCCGATATGCTGACGTGACTAGATCTTGCTCCATGCGTCACTAGATCGGATGACCCAGATTTTGTCTTGAAATATAGGTTCTTTCTCTGACGCTATATCTCGGGCAACTTGGTAACCCCAAGATCCCGGTGACCATCGATCAGTTTTATAGATGGGTCTTGGCCACTTGACAATGAAACTTCACCCGCTCGCTTGACTTGTAACCTGAAAAGAGATTCTTTCGTGCTGCACCTGAGCGCTTCTCGTGCAACCAGCAGACCTGGGTACTTTTGTGCCCAAGACAAAAATTGTTGCTAACATTAGGCTCCATGGGGGATAGAGTCATCCCTGTGATGCTCTAAGAACTCATTTGTAGCTTCAATGCCTTTCTATTGGGCTATGGAGTCATTTACTAGCCAAAAATAATAAAAAGAAAATGAACAAAGAACCAAAAGGACAATATTTACAAACAAAGGAGTTGTCTAAGGCTCAAACAAAACATTTCTTCAGAAAATGCCCATTTACTGGGCTGTTGAAAACCTCTTCACCCTCCAAATACTGCAACCTGTACGTGTTGTTTGAGAAAACCTCAGAGATTTTGAAAGGCCCGATCCATAGGGCGTCAAACTTGTCGTGTTTTCCCTTATCTTGCATGGGTGCATCCCACTTAAGCACCAAATCTTCGATCTCAAACTCTTTCTTCTTGACTTTCCTGTCAAAAGCCAGTTTGACCTTCTGCTGATGGTCATGAATCCTGTCCATTACCTGCTCTCTGGCCTGTTGGACTTCCACCAGTTGATGAACTCTTCTGATCATGTCATCGGGCTCTTCTTGATGATCCTGGAAGAACTTTGCTACAGGAATGGATAACTAAGAAGGGAAAATAGATTTTGCTCCATAAACTAATTGGAAAGGGGAGATGCCTATAGATCTCTTTGTGGTCACTCGATCATCCCATAGAACGAATTTAAACTTTAAATCCCAAGCCCTTTTGTTGTCCTCCAATAGTCTTTTGATGATCCTCATCAGGCTTTTGTTGGAGGACTTCACTAAACCATTGCCCTGGGGTTAGTATGGGGTGGAGTGAATCAGTTTGATCCCAAATTTCTCACAGAACTTGGCTAACGGTTCAACCTTGAATGAGGCTGCATTATCAGTGACAATATTTCTTGGGAAGTCGAATCTTGTGATGAGGTCTTCCAGGAATCCAATAATTACCTTGTGGGAAGCATTCTTAGTGGGGATAGCTTCGATCCACTTACTAAAGAAATTTGTAGCAGTCAGGATCCATCTATGCTGCCCACTGGAAGCAGGGTGGATTTCTCCAATAAAATCTAGGCCCTATTGCTGGAAAGGTCCCGAAACAACTATAGGCTTTAAAGGCAGAGATTTGAGTTGTTGCTTTCCTGAAAATATTTGGCATGGGATGCAGGCTCTAACTTCTCTACAGACATTAGTGAACAAGGTGGGCCAGTAGTACCCATCTCTGAGAACTTTGTGAGCTGTGGTATTCCAGAAATGATGTCCTCCGCATAGGCCATTGTGAAATTCAACCATGATCCTTTCGGCCTCTTGTGGATTCATGCATTTTAAAAGCACCCCCAGGGGGTCTTTCCAGTATAAAATTTGATCGACAAGGCAGTATCTGACTGCTTTGAGCTTCAGAGCTCTTGCCTTGTTTCTTTGCAGGCCATATGGAGGCTGCAACTCCTGTAGAAAATATATGACATCCTTATACCAAGGACATCGAGCCAACAGGGGTTCTGTTTGACGGTCTACATTAGACAGCTGATTATGTTGATTTTCTGAACATGCATTGATGAAATATACCCCCAAGGATTTGCAATTTTCTTCAGCCAACAGCTTGGCTAAGCCTTGACCTTTGATCAATTTGGTAGGCCTTATTTCCAAGTCAAACTCCAGGATCTTGGCTATCCACTTACTCCTCCTCCCGTCTATGTCGGGTTGTATAAGGATGTCCTTCACAGAGGCTGAAGGAACGTATGCGGTTACCTTTGAGTGCAGGACATAGACTCCGAAAGCTTTGAGATCTTTCACTAAGGCATAGGCCTGTTTCTCCATGATTCCATACCTGATCTCTGCATCTCTTAATGCCTTGCTGAAAAAGGAAATGGGTTAATCTCTCCCTTCCTCATTTTCCTACAACAAGACCGCTGCTACTGTATCAAAAGAAGCAAAAGAGAAAATTAGGAAATCTTTGGAATAGTAAGGACTGATCAACACAGGTGCCTCAGTCAATGCCCTTTTTATTTAGACAAAATATTCCCTGGGTTCAGCGGTCCATTTCACTTCATTTCCCTTCCTGAGCATGGTTGTGATGTGTTTCACGAGCTCAGCAAAATTTGAGATGAATCTCCTCAGAAAATTAATCTTCCCCAAAAAGGCCTGAACTTCCTTCTTAGATCTAGGAAGTGACAGGGTCTGAATTTCCTCTACCCTGCTAGGATCAATCCTCACTCCCTCTGCTGATACTATATGGCCTAATAGCTTCCCTTCCTTCATAGAAAACAAAGATTTCTTGGGATTTAGGGAAAGGCCAAACCTTCGACACTTCAAGAAAACTTTCCTCAGGTGACAACAATGCTCTTTATCTGACCTTGAGAAGACTGTGATGTCATCCAGATAGATTACCACAAACTGATCTTTCTCCCTGATGAAGGCTATGTCCATGGATCGCTGAAATGTTGCTCCTGCATTCATCAAACCAAAAGGCATTTTGGCATACATAAATGTGCCCCAAGGAGTGGTGAAGGTCATTTTTTCTCTGTCCTCAGGCATGATTGATATCTGATTATAACCAGAAAAACCGTCAATCATGGAAATCCTAGATGCACTGGTTACCCTCTGCAATATGTGTTCCATGTTGGGCAGGGGATAATTGTCTCTCTTTGAGCTCCCGTTCAGGTTCCTGAAATCGTCACAAAGCCTGATTTCTTCACTTTTCTTCCTCACCGGGACCAAATTGGCCACCCATTTAGAATATCTCAAGGGGACAATGATTTGGGCATCTAACAATTTCTTCACTTCTCTCTCCATGACGGGAAACAACATGGGATTTATCTGTCTCATCTTCTATCTGAATGGCCTAGCCTCTTCGTTCAGTGGGATCTTGTGCTCAATGACAAATGTGTCATAAGTCTTGAGGTCTTTATAGGTCCACACAAACACATCAGCGAATTCCTTTAATAACTCAGTATATTTTTCCCTCTGTTCATTGGTCAGGTTGCTTGATAATTTGACAAACTTGGGCTCCTCCTGTGTGCCAATGTTGCATTCGGCTGTATCAACATCTTCATTTGAAACACTACCCTTTACTGCCACATCATTCCTGTCGAACAGTATTTCTAAAGGGACTAGTCCCCTTAGAATGTAGTTGCTAGGAAGCTGAATAATCTGGTGATTAGCAATTTCATTTAAAAACACCTCAGGGTGAGGGTCATCTTCCGGGTCAGGATCCTGATCAATGTGCAATGCAAAAAATTCATCAAGAGATTGGAGAAATTTTTCGATTTCCAGATCATCTTCGAATACCTTCCAATGCTTGACATTGTCCGGTACAGAGGGCCTATATTTTATTTCAACTTCGTACTTGACCATAGGCGGTAGAGGAACTTTGAGCAAACTAGCTGAGACAGCTAGAGAATCGGTTGAAGTATTTTCCCCCCTCGGAATGAAAGAAATGTTAAAATCCAAGAAGAAATTATCAATCAGGCCCCATACCTCATTTCTGTAATTTCTGAGCCGGGGATTATTAGCACGATAAGCATTTCTGACTTGCTGGATAATCAATTCAGCATCTCCAAATATTTCTATCTCTTTAATTCCCATTTCTTTTGCAGCCCTCATACCCAGAAAAAGAGCTTCATACTCTGCCACATTGTTGGTGGTTTCAAATTCCATCTTGTATGATAGGGGTATGGTCTCTTGAGAAGGTGACATGAAAACTACTCCAGCGCCAACACCTTCGCTAGAAGAAGATTCATCAAAAAACATCTTCCAAACATAGATGGTTGGAGGGGGAATCAGATAATTAAGACTGGGCTGCTTTCTGACTTGGAAAGGGTCTTCAGGAGCATCAGTGAGCTGCGATAAACTAGACCCCAAATTGGTGTCAAGTGCAAACATGGGGTGATTGGTGGGGTTTGCTTCGTCACTAACAATGTAGGCCAACTGAGCTTCCCTATATAACCTCCTTTGTTCCCCTCCGAAGACTGGAATGGTGGCATACGTGAGATCCATCTATAATGTTCCTCCAAGATTTTTAATCCAAGATCTTGACAAGAGCATGCCAAATTTGGGGGGGACATCAACTACCACAATATCCATGACCACACTCTTCATGGGCAGCTGAAACAAAGAAACCACCAGGTCTTTGATGACTCCCAGACACTGCACTCTCCTTGAATCGAAAGAGTACAAATCATGATAAGTTTTTGTCACCTCCAGTCCCAATTCTTCCATTACTATTTTGGGCATAAGGTTATGGGAAATCCTTGAATCCATGAGGCAGTTATGCAACACTTTATCATGTATGTTCAGGGATGTGTAGAAAGGAGGGGATGAATCATCTCTATCTTCTACCATGGGCCCTAGGAAAACTGTTGTCTTTTCATCTTGGAGATTTATTGAGTCAGTGGAAGGCTGGGGGGGCTCAGATTGCAGTAGCTTGGAGAGGGACCTTTTGAAATCTTCATTTTTAACTAGTTCAGATAGGGGTACATGGATTCTAATATTATGAATCTCATGCTCAAAATTGAAGGAGGGAATAGGCTTAGGATCTTCCCTTACCTCAGAGACAGGTTCCTTGGCTGCTGGTGAAGCATTCTGAGTTTTTTTTTCTTTAGTAGTGGTTTTTGCAACCTTAATAGGCCTCTCCGCTACGAGGGGTTGATCCTGGCTATCAAAATTCCCTTCTTTCTTTTTTGACCTGAGATTATATCTGTTAGGAGTGTTGTTGGCTTTTCCCCCTCTACTCAACTTGTTGATTTGAGTGTTGATAAGGGATTCTTCATATGTAGATTGAGTCAAATGAGGAAATGGGGAAGTGTCCTCAATGTAGTGGATCTCAGGGTCGATTTCATCCACCTCCTCCCCTTCCTCATGAGAAACTAGGTTGTTCTGGAGAGGGGTTTGAATCCTCTGATCATCCCTATCTCTACTCCTTTGTTCCCTTGGGAAAGCCTGTGTCACATTGTTATTAGGCTTCCTGAAACCTCTGCTATCTATATTTTGGGGATTTCTGTAGATGGGCTTCCCTTCTAATTCCCACCTTTCCATCATGGCAGAAAGTGATTTTAGCATTCTAGCTGTCTCATCTGTCTAAAGGGGTAGGGGAGAGGAACTGGATGGGGAAGCTTCAGGCCTCTGCTTGTATGTGTTTCTATCAGCAGTGTTCCTGAGTCGGTCAACAACCAATATGTTAGATTCTACCTCCACGGTTGCATCCTGCATGTGGGCCAGAGTAGTGGCTCTTCTTTCACTCAACAAGAGATAGAAATCGGGATCAAAGGCGCTAGCGTAAGTGATATTTGCAGAGGCTTCTGAGGGTTTAATCTCAACAAGGATTTTATTGTACATTTCATTGAATCTCTTGGAGAAGTCAGAGACAAACTCCCCTTCTTTTATCTTTAAAGACCCAAACTCTGTCATGTAATACATGAATTCTTTTTTATCTCCCCACTGTCTCAAAAAGGCATTATCCAAAGCTTCGATCCCATCAATAGATCCAGGAGGCAGGGCCTTAACCCATTTTCTAGCCTCGCCTTGAAGACTATGGAAAAAAATCCTCATCCATACGTCTGCATGCATGATAACATTATCATCTGTAAAACTGTAAAAGGCTTCTAGGTGTTCCCCTCGCTTGTAAACTTGGGCAGCTGCTTGAGGTAACCATCTGCTGGGAGGGAATTGGGAGGCTGGGGTAACACAAGGGGAGAATACCTAGAGGCTATAATAGCCTCCATTATGGTCATAGGGGGATTTGCTCCTGCCATAGGGATATTACGTGGAGGAGAACTCGGAGGAAAATGAGCTCGAAAAGGGTATATTGGGGATGAGCTCCTAAGTGGAATGGGAAACAATAGGGGATTTAGGGAGAAGGATGACGGGCTTAAGTCAGCAGATGCTTCTCTTTGCGCAGAAGTGGCAACAGTAACAAGAGGAGGAGTGGTAAAGCTAGGAGTGGGGAAATGTTCTGTGGTCCTGGGTCTACGCCAAAGCACAACTTCAGGGGAGAGGGGAGTGACAAGGGTTTCTCCCTCCAATCCCAGACCAGGGGGGGAAAACTCAATAGGAACACTCTCGAAATTCATGAAATGGGAAAATTTAAAAAAAGGTCTGCTAAGAAACTAAGGAGGCGAAAACGGAGTTCCTACAGAAGGGGATGGCAGATTACCTGGTTCGGCGGCGAAAGATTCTCCTTCAGAGGCCTTTCCTTTCCTGAGAGCCACCTCCGGATCAGTTTCAGGTGTAGCTAGAGGCAGCTATGTATGGGACCGCGTGTGTTTGCCTCTGAAAGCCACAATTAACACGACGGGTTTGCCACAGTGGAGTCATCACAATGGAGTCGTCAGGTACATAGTAGCAATCTTCAGAGACTTTGATACCTGATACACCTTCAGAATCAGAGGCTCAATGTCGTTCAATCTCGGGGGAAATTTTCAACTTTTTCCCCGGCAATGGTGCCAGAAATGTTAGCGTTAGAAGTCACTCCTGGATTGCAGCAGGAGAAGAGCCCGACGCCCATCAGTTTATGTCACGATTTGTTTATAAAAAGGGGGGAATCGAATGGAATTTAACTCAAAACAATATTGTTCTAACTCTGAAACTAGGCCAGGCATGCATGGGCAAGTGAGGTCTTAGATGAACTTCAGACAGTGAGTTGTAGTAAGGGTGAATAGGGGGAAGACTTATATAAGAGAAATGCAAAGGTCTGTTGTAAACATCAGGTTTCTAACAGACTGTAGGAGAAAACATCTAAACATAAGATCTTCTTACATTCAAACGCAGAAAACCAGAGAATACAACAATGCAACAATAAATCCTTTATCGTAACATAATTGCAATAATTCATGTGAATCAATCAATCATGAACTCCCTCGGTATGAGATGAAAACTAGATGGGGTAAGAAAACTGTCTGTCATTAAACAGGAAATATTACATACAGATGCATAACCAGAGAACTAGAGTGTCTGTTAAAACTTTACAATCGGGAGCTTCGCTCTACCATCGATGCTTCGAAAAATATCAAAACTAAGTATATATACTCCTAAACATTTTCCCAATAGAGGCCTCCTAGACTTTCAGGATGAGGCGTCTCTTCAATCAAATCTGGCCTGCACTCCTCTGTCATACGCCACCTTAATTCTGCATGGATCACGCCAGGGGGTAGTTGAGCCCATAAATGCTGCATTAGCGTGCGCATGCTTCCCTAGTGAGTCGAGGACTCAGCATGGCTTCTGTGGAAAGAACTAGTATAGAGGACCATCTCGGGTAGACTTCCCGCTAGGACATCCATACCTTGCAATTAACGAGTGAGGTGAGGTTTCAACTACCCTCTCTCTTCTTCATTTACTCCGAGCAGGTATCAGGGTTGAGATCAAGTTGAACTGGCACCTCGAGAACACGGTGATCCCTTCTGCAGCTATCCCTGGCGCTTCAGCCCTTTGCACAACTCTTTCCATCATCTCCAAGCGACTATGGGTTGTGACCTCGTGCCTATATTCAAAGGTGATTTTGGCGTTTCGGGGTTCGTGGATAGGAAGGAGCAGATCCTTTCTCTTCAAAATTGCGATGGGCAAAATACTGAGAGGGCCTAATGGGTGCCACGCACCCCTCTCTGATCTGATGGTCCTGAACTAATTCGGTAATACTATGGGCTCGGGTCTGGGACGTCTTCGACACTTCGCGTCTCAGGGATATGCAAGAGCTGCTCCTTGCACTTCGAATTCGCGATGGGCGAAAAGCAAAAGAGCCTAATCGTGCACCACGTGTCCCTCTTGGATGAATGGCTAAGATCGTTCTCTGCTCTTCAGGACCCGTCTTGCCAAATGATAAACCTTAGCACCCCTCTTCCAGGCTTGCTCCTTTGTGACCAGGCGCGAAAACCATGGGCCCGACTCTGGGTTCTTTCGACGCTTCGGGGTTCGGGGTTTTGAGATGTGAGATGACGAGGAACCTTTACCCTTCGAACTCCCAAATGCCGATATGCCGACGTGACTAGATATTGTGCCATGCGTCACTCGATCGGATGACCCAGATTTTGTCTTGAAATATAGGTGCTTTCTCTGATGCTATATCTCGGGCAACATGGTAACCCCAAGATCCTGGTGACCATCGATCAATTTTATAGATGGGTCTCGACCGCTTGACAACAAAACTTTGCCCGCTCGCATGACTTGTAACCTGAAAAGAGATTCTTCCGTGCTGCACTTGGGCGCTTCTCGTGTAACCCACAAACCTGGGTACTTTTGTGCCCAAGACAAAAATTGTTGCTAATAGGAATGATGTTATTTCATATGTGATTGCACTAGGCGGGAATCTAGCACGTGCTAGCTTTCCCCCACATTGAATTATGTTGTTTGAGATGAGCTTGTGCTTGTGCAAGAGGGAAAACTAGCACGAACTAGCTTACCCCCATGGTGGGATGATTTTCAAGATGCGCTAGTGCTTGCGTATGAGGAAAAGCTAGCATTTTCGAGATGTGCTTGTGCTTTTGCAAGAGGGAAATCCAAAGCTAAACTAGCTTTCCCCCACGGTGGAATGATGTTGTTTCAAGATGCACTTGTCCTTGTTCAAGAGGAAAAGATAGCACATGCTAGATTTCCTTGATGGTGGAATGATGTTGGTGAAGATGAGCTTATGCTTGTGCAAGAGGGAAGACTAGCATGTGCAAGCTTTCCTCCATGCTAAAATAATTGTTTTACCTGCGCTTGTGCTTGTGCAAGAGGGAAAGATAGCACGTGCTAGCTTTCCCCCATGGTGGAATGATGTTGTTCAAGATGCACTTGTGCTTCTGCAAGATGGAAAGCTAGCACGCGCTAACTGTCCCCCATGTTGGAATGATATTATTCGAGATGTAATTGTGCTAGGGGGAAAGCTAGCATATTGAATGATGTTGTTTGAGATGAGCTTGTTCTTGTGCAAGAGGGAATACTGGCACGGGCAAGCTTACACCCATGGTGGGATGATTTTCGAGATGCGTTAATGTGTGTGCAAGAGGGAAAGCTAGCACACACTAGCTTTCCCCCATGGTGGAATCATGTCGTTCGAGATGTGCTTGTGATTTTGCAAGAGGGAAATCCAACATAAACTAGCTTTCCCCCATGGTGGAATGATGTTGTTTCAAGATGCACTTGTGCTTGTTCAAGAGGGAAAGCTAGCACACGCTACATTTCCTTGACGAAGGAATGATGTTGTTCAAGATGAGCTTATGCTTGTGCAAGAGGGAAGACTAACATGTGCAAGCTTTCCTCCATGCTAAAATGATGTTGTTCGAGATTTGCTTCTGCTTGTGCAAAGGGGAAAGCTAGCATGCACTAGCTTTCCCCCATGTTGGAATGATGTTGTTCGAGATGCGCTTCTGCTTGTGCAAGATGGAAAGCTAGCACGCGCTAGCTTTCCCCCATGGTGGAATGCTATTATTCGAGATGTGATTGCGCTAGGGGGAAAGCTAGCACATGCTAGCTTTCCCCCACATTGAATGATGTTGTTTGAGATGAGCTTGTTCTTTTGAAAGAGGGAAAACTAGCACGTGCAAGCTTACCCCCATGGTGGGATGATTTCCGAGATGCGCTAGTGCTTGTGTAAGAGGGAAAGCTAGCACGCGCTACCTTTCCCCCACGGTGGAATCATGTTGTTCGAGATGTGCTTTTGATTTTGCAAGAAGGAAATCCAACATAAACTAGCTTTCCCCCATGGTGGAATGATGTTGTTTCAATATGCACTTGTGCTTGTTGAAGAGGGAAAGCTAGCACATGCTAGATTTCCTTGACGGTGGAATGATGTTGTTCAAGATGAGCTTATGCTTGTGCAAAAGGCAAAACTAGCATGTGCAAGCTTTCCTCCATGCCAAATTGATGTTGTTCGAGATGCACTTGTGCTTGTGCAAGAGGGAAAGCTAGCACACGTTAGCTTTCCCCCATGGTGGAATGATGTTGTTTGAGATGCACTTGTGCTTCTGCAAGATGGAAAGCTATCACGCGCTAGATTTCCCCCATGTTGGAATGATGTTATTCGAGATGTGATTGCGCTAGGGGGAAATCTAGCACATGCCATCTTTCTCCCACATTGAATGATGTTGTTTGAGATGAGCTTGTGCTTGTGCAAGAGGGAAAACTAGCATGCACTAGCTTACCCCCATGTTGGGATGATTTTCAAGATGCGCTAGTGTTTGTGTAAGAGGAAAAGCTATCATTTTCGAGATGTGCTTGTGATTTTGCAAGAGGGAAATCCAAAGCTAAACTGGCTTTCCCCCACAGTGGAATGATGTTGTTTCAAGATACACTTGTGCTTGTTCAAGAGGGAAAGCTAGCACGCTCTAGATTTCCTTGACGGTGGAATGATGTTGTTCAAGATGAGCTTATGCTTGTGAAAGATGGAAGACTAGCATGTGCAATCTTTCCTCCGTGCTAAAATAATTGTTCGACATGCACTTGTGCTTGTTCAAGAGGAAAAGCTAGCACACGCTAGCTTTCCCCCATGGTGGAATGATGTTGTTCGAGATGCACTTGTGCTTCTGCAAGATGGAAAGCTAGCACGCGCTAGATGTCCCCCATGTTGGAATGATGTTATTCGAGATGTAATTGTGCTAGGGGGAAAGCTAGCACAATGAATGATGTTGTTTGAGATGAGCTTGTTCTTGTGCAAGAGGGAAAACTAGCACGGGCAAGCTTACACCCATGGTTGGATGATTTTCGAGATGCGCTAGTGCTTATGCAAGAGGGAAAGCTAGCACATGCTAGCTTTCCCCCATGGTGGAATCATGTTGTTCGAGATGTTCTTGTGATTTTTCAAGAGGAAAATCCAACATAAACTAGATTTACCCCATGGTGGAATGATGTTGTTTCAAGATGCACTTGTGCTTGTTGAAGAGGGAAAGCTAGCACACGCTAGATTTCCTTGACGAAGGAATGATGTTGTTCAAGATGAGATTATGCTTGTGCAAGAGGGAAGACTAACATGTGCAAGCTTTCCTCCATGCTAAAATGATGTTTGAGATGCGCTTCTGCTTGTGCAAGAGGGAAAACTAGCACGCGCTAGATTTCCCCCATGTTGGAATGATGTTGTTCGAGATGTGCTTTTGCTTGTGCAAGAGGGAAAGCTAGCACGCACTACCTTTCCCCCATGGTGGAATCATGTTATTCGAGATGTTCTTGTGATTTTGCAAGAGGGAAATCCAACATAAAATAGCTTTCCCCCATGGTGGAATGATGTTGTTTCAAGATGCACTTGTTCTTGTTATAGAGGGAAAGCTAGCACACGCTAGATTTCCTTGACGGTGGAATGATGTTGTTCAAGATGAGCTTATGCTTTTGCAAGAGGCAAAACTAGCATGTGCAAGTTTTCCTCCATGCTAAATTGATGTTGTTCGAGATGCATTTGTGCTTGTGCAAGAGGGAAATCTAGCACGCGCTAGCTTTCCCCCATGGTGGAATGATGTTGTTCGAGATGCACTTGTGCTTCTGCAAGATGGAAAGCTAGCACACGCTAGCTTTCCCCCATGTTGGAATGATGTTATTCGATATTTGATTGCACTAGGGGGATATCTAGCACATGCTAGCTTTCCACCACATTGAATGATGTTGTTTGAGATGAGATTGTGCTTCTGCAAAAGGGAAAACTAGCACACGTTAGCTTATCCCCATGGTGGGATGATTTTTGAGATTCACTAGTGCTTGTGCAAGAGGAAAAGCTAGCATTTTTGAGATGCACTTGTGCTTCTGCAAGATTGAAAGCTAGCACACACTAGCTTTGCCCCATGTTGGAATGATGTTATTCGAGATGTGATTGTGCTAGGGGGAAACCTAGCACATGCTAGCTTTCCCTCACATTGAATGATGTTTTTTGAGATGAGCTTGTGCTTTTGCAAGATGGAAAAATAGCACGTGCTAGCTTACCCACATGGTCGGATGATTTTCGAGATGCGTTAGTGCTTGTGTAAGAGGGAAAGCTAGCATCCACTAGCTTTCCCCCACGGTGGAATGATATTGTCCGAGATGTGTTTGTGCTTTTGCAAGAGGGAAATCCAATATAAAGTAGCTTTCCCCCACGGTGGAATGATGTTGTTTCAAGATGCACTTGTGCCTATTCAAGAGGGAAAGCTAGCACACGCTAGATTTCCTTGACGGTGAAATGATGTTGTTCAAGATGAGCTTATGCTTGTGCAAGAGGGAAGACTAGCATGTGCAATCTTTCCTCCATGCTAAAATGATGTTGTTCGAGATGTGCTTGTGCTTGTGCAAGAGGGAAAGATAGCACGTGCTAGCTTATCCCCACGGTGGAATAATGTTGTTCGAGATGCACCTATGTTTGTGCAAGATGGAAAGCTAGCACATGCTAGCTTTCCCTCATGGTGGAATAATGTTGTTTGAGATGCACCTGTGTTTGTGCAAGATGGAAAGCTAGCACGTGCTAGCTTTCCCCATGTTGGAATGATGTTATTCGAGATGTGATTGTGGTGGGGGAAATCTAGCAAATGCTAGCTTTCCCGCACATTGAATGATGTTGTTTGAGATGAGATTGTGCTTGTTGAAGAGGGAAAACTAGCACGCGCTAGCTTACCCCCATGGTGGGATGATTTTCGAGATGCGCTAGTGCTTGTGCAAGAGGGAAAGCCAACATGCGCTAGCTTTCGCCCATGGTGGAATCATGTTGTTCGAGATGTGCTTGTGCTTCTGCAAGAGGGAAATCCAACATAAACTAGCTTTCTCCCATGGTGGAATGATGTTGTTTCAAGATGCACTTGTGCTTGTTTAAGAGGGAAAACTAGCACACGCTAGATTTCCTTGACGGTGGAATGATGTTGTTCAAGATGAGCTTATTCTTGTGCAAGAGGGAAGACTAGCATGTGCAAGCTTTCTTCCATGATAAAATGATGTTGTTCGAGATGCACTTGCGCTTGTGCAAGAGGGAAAGCTATCACGCACTAGCTTTCCCCCATGGTGGAATGATGTTGTTTGAGATGCACTTGTACTTTTGTAAGATTGAAAGCTAGCACGCACTAGCTTTCCCCCATGTTGGAATGATGTTATTCGAGATGTGATTGTGCTAGGGGGAAATCTAGGACATGCTAGGTTTCCCCCACATTGAATGATGTTGTTTGAGATGAGCTTGTGCTTGTGCAAGAGTGAAAACTAGCATGCGCTAGCTTACCCTCATGGTCGGATGATTTTCGAGATACACTAGTGCTTGTGCAACATGCTAGCTTTCCCCCACAATGGAATGATGTTGTTCGAGATGCGATTCTTCTTTTGCAAGAGAGAAATCCAAAGCTAAATTAGCTTTCCCCCACGGTGGAATGATGTTGTTTCAAGATGCACTTGTGCTTGTTCAATAGGGAAAGATAGCACACGCTAGATTTCCTTGACGGTGGAATGATGTTGTTCAAGATGAGCTTATGCTTGTGCAAGAGGGAAGACTAGCATGTGCAAGCTTTCCTCCATGCTAAAAGAATTGTTCGACATGCGCTTGTGCTTGTTACAAGAGAGAAAGCTAGCACGCGCTAGCTTTCCCCCATGGTGGAATGATGTTGTTCGAGATGCACTTGTGCTTCTACAAGATGGAAAGCTAGCACGTGCTAGCTTTCCCCCATGTTGGAATGATGTTATTCGAGATGTAATTGTGCTAGGGGGAAAGCTAGCACATTGAATGATGTTGTTTGAGATGAGCTTGTGCTTGTGCAAGAGGGAAAACTAGCACGTGCTAGCTTACCCACATGGTCGGATGTTTATCGAGATGTGCTAGTGCTTGTGCAAGAGGGTAAGCTGGCATCTGCCAGCTTTCCCCCACGGTGGAATGATGTTGTCCGAGATGTGTTTCTGCTTTTGTAAGAGGGAAATCCAACATAAACTAGCTTTCCCCCACGGTGGAATGATGTTGTTTCAAGATGCACTTGTGCCTATTCAAGAGGGAAAGCTAGCACACACTAGATTTCCTTGACGGTGGAATGATGTTGTTCAACACGATCTTATGCTTGTGCAAGAGGGAAGACTAGCATGTGCAGGCTTTCCTCCATGCTAAAATGATGTTGTTCGAGATGTGCTTATGCTTGTGCAAGAGGGACAGATAGCACGTGCTAGCTTATCCCCATGGTGGAATGATGTTGTTCGAGATGTACTTGTGCTTATGCAAGATGGAAAGCTATCACGTGCTAACTTTCCCCATGTTGGAATGATGTTATTCGAGATGTGATTGTGCTGGGGGATAGCTAGCACATGCTAGCTTTCCCCCACATTGAATGATGTTGTTTGAGATGAGCTTGTGCTTGTTGAAGAGGGAAAAATAGCATGCGCTAGCTTACCCCCATGGTGGGATGATTTTCTAGATGCGCTAGTGCTTGTGCAAGAGGGAAAGCCAGCCTGCACTAGCTTTCCCCCACGGTGGAATCATGTTGTTCGAGATGTGCTTGTACTTCTGCAAGAGGGAAATCTAACATAAACAAGCTTTCTCCCATGGTGGAATGATGTTGTTTCAAGATGCACTTGTGCTTGTTCAAGAGGGAAAGATAGCACACGCTAGATTTCCTTGATGGTGGAATGATTTTGTTCAAGATGAGATTATGCTTGTGCAAGAGGGAAGACTAGCATGTGCAAGCTTTCCTCCATGATAAACTGATTTTTTTTGAGATGCGGTTGCGCTTGTGCAAAAGGGAAGCTATCACGCGCTAGCTTTCCCCCATGGTGGAATGATGTTGTTTGAGATGCACTTGTAGTTCTGTAATATTGAAAGCTAGCACGCGCTAGCTTTCCCCCATGTTGGAATGATGTTATTTGAGATGTGATTGTGCTAAGGGGAAAACTAGCACATGCTAGATTTCCTTCACATTGAATGATGTTGTTTGAGATGAGTTTGTGCTTGTGCAAGAGTGAAAACTAGCATGCGCTAGCTTACCCTCATTGTCGGATGATTTTCGAGATCCGCTAGTGCTTGTGCAAGAGGGAAATCTAGCATGTGCTAGCTTTCCCCCACAGTGGAATGATGTTGTTCGAGATGTGCTTGTGCTTTTGCAAAAGGGAAATCCAAAGCTAAACTAGCTTTCCCCCATGGTGGAATGATGTTGTTTCAAGATGCACTTGTGCTTGTTCAAGAGGGAAAGCTAGCACACGCTACATTTCCTTGACGAAGGAATGATGTTGTTCAAGATGAGCTTATGCTTGTGTAAGAAGGAAGACTAACATGTGCAAGCTTTTCTCCATGCTAAAATGATGTTGTTCAAGATGCTCTTATGCTTGTGCAAGAGGGAAAGCTAGCACGCGCTATCTTTCCTCCATGTTGGAATGATGTTGTTCGATATCCGCTTCTGCTTGTGCAAGATGGAAAGGTAGCATGCGCTAGCTTTCCCCCATGGTGGAATGTTATTATTCGATATGTGATTGCGCTAGGGGGAAAGCTAGCACATGCTAGCTTTCCCCCACATTGAATGATGTTGTTTGAGATGAGCTTGTTCTTGTGCAAGAGAGAAAACTATCACGCGCAAGATTACCCCCATGGTGGGATGATTTTCGAGATGTGCTAGTGCTTGTGCAAGAGAGAAATATAGCACGCGCTACCTTTCCCGCACGGTGGAATCATGTTGTTTGAGATGTGCTTGTGCTTCTGCAAGAGGGAAATCCAACATAAACTAGCTTTCTCCCACAGTGGAATGATGTTGTTTCAAGATGCACTTGTTCTTGTTGAAGAGGGAAAGCTAGCACACGCTAGATTTCCTTGACGGTGGAATGATGTTGTTCAAGATGAACTTATGCTTGTGCAAGAGGCAAAACTAGCATGTGAAAGCTTTCCTCCATGCTAAATTGATGTTGTTCGAGATGCGCTTGTTCTTGTGCAAGAGGGAAAGCTAGCACGCGCTAGCTTTCCCCCATGGTGGAATGATGTTGTTCGAGATACACTTGTGCTTCTGCAAGATGGAAAGCTAGCACGCGCTAACTTTCCCCCATGTTGGAATAATGTTATTCGAGATGTGATTGCACTAGGGGGAAATATAGCACATGCTAGCTTTCCCCCACATTGAATGATGTTGTTTGAGATGAGCTTGTTCTTGTGCAAGAGGTAAAACTAGCACGCGCTAGCTTTCCCCCATGGTGGGATGATTTTCGAGATGCGCTAGTGATTGTGCAAGAGGAAAAGCTAGCATTTTCGAGATGCACTTGTGCTTCTGCAAGATTGAAAGATAGCACACGCTAGCTTTCCCCCATGTTGGAATGATGTTATTCGAGATGTGATTGTGCTAGGGGGAAAGCTAGCACATGCTAGCTTTCCCGTACATTGAATGATGTTGTTTGAGATGAGCTTGTGCTTTTGCAAGAGGGAAAACTAGCATGCACTAGCTTACCCACATGGTCAGATGATTTTTGAGATGTGCTAGTGCTTGTGCAAGAGGGAAATCTCGCATCCGCCAGCTTTCCCCCACGGTGGAATGATGTTGTCCGAGATGTGTTTCTGCTTTTGCAAGAGGGAAATCAAACATAAACTAGCTTTCCTTCATGGTAGAATGATGTTGTTTCAATATGCACTTGTCCCTGTTCAAGAGGGAAAGCTAGCACATTCTAGATTTCCTTGATGGTGGATTGATGTTGTTCAACATGAGCTTATGCTTGTGCAAGAGGGAAGACTAGCATGTGTAAGCTTTCCTCCATGCTAAAATGGTGTTTTTCGGGATGTGCTTGTGCTTGTGCAAGAGGGAAAGATAGCACGCGCTAGCTTATCCCCATGGTGGAATGATGTTGTTTGAAATGCACTTGTGCTTGTGCAAGATGGAAAGCTAGCACACGCTAGCTTTCCCCATGTTGGAGTGATGCTATTCGAGATGTGATTGTGCTGGGGGAAAGCTAACACACGCTAGATTTCCTTGACGAAGGAATGATGTTGTTCAAGATGAGCTTATGCTTCTGTAAGAGGGAAGACTAACATGTGCAAGCTCTCCTACATGCCAAAATGATGTTGTTCGAGATGCGCTTCTGCTTGTGCAAGCGGGAAAGCTAGCACGCGCTAGCTTTCCCCCATGTTGGAATGATGTTGTTCATGATGTGTTTCTGCTTGTGAAAGAGGGAAAGATAGCACACACTATCTTTCCCCCATGGTGGAATGTTTTTATTCGAGATGTGATTGCACTAGGGGGAAAGCTAGCACATGCTAGCTTTCCCCCACATTGAATGATGTTGTTTTAGATGAGCTTGTTCTTGTGCAAGAGGGAAAACTAGAATGTGCAAGCTTTCCTCCATGCTAAATTGATGTTGTTCGAGATGTGCTAGTGCTTTCTCTAGCTTTCCCCCATGGTGGAATGATGTTGTTCGAGATGCACTTGTGCTTCTGCAAGATGGAAAGATAACACATGCTAGCTTTCCCCCATGTTGGAATGATGTTATTCTAGATGTGATTGCGCTAGGGGTAAATCTAGCACATGCTAGCTTTCCCCCAAATTGAATGATGTTGTTTGAGATGAGATTGTGCTTCTGCAAAAGGGAAAACTAGCACACGCTAGCTTATCCCCATGGTGGGATGATTTTCGAGATACGCTAGTTCTTGTGCAAGAGGAAAAGCTAGCATTTTCGAGATGCACTTGTGCTTCTACAAGATTGAAATCTAGCCCGCGCTAGCTTTCCCCCATGTTGGAATGATGTTATTCGAGATGTGATTGTGCTAGGGGGAAAGCTAGCACATGCTAGCTTTCCCGCACATTGAATGATGTTGTTCGAGATGTGCTTGTGCTTCTGCAAGAGGAAAATACAACATAAACTAGCTTTCTCCCACGGTGGAATGATGTTGTTTCAAAATGCACTTGTGCTTGTTCAAGAGGGAAAGCTAGAACACGCTAGATTTCCTTGACGGTGGAATGATGTTGTTCAAGATGAGCTTATGCTTGTGCAAGAGGGAAGACTAGCATGTGCAAGATTTCCTCCATGATAAAATGATGTTGTTCGAGATGTGCTTGCGCTTGTGCAAGAGGGAAAGATATCACGCGCAAGCTTTCCCCTATGGTGGAATGATGTTGTTCGAGATGCACTTGTGCTTCTGTAATATTGAAAGCTAGCACGCGCTAGCTTTCCCCAATGTTGGAATGATGTTATTCAAGATGTGCTCGTGCTAGGGGGAAAGCTAGCGCATGCTAGATTTCCCCCACATTGAATGATGTTGTTTGAGATGAGCTTGTGTTTGTACAAGAGTGAAAACTAGCATGCGCTAGATTACCCTCATGGTCAGATGATTTTTGAGATACGCTAGTGCTTGTGCAAGAGGGAAAGTGGAATGATGATGTTCGAGATGTGCTTGTGCTTTTGCAAGAGGGAAATCCAAATCTAAACTAGCTTTCCCCCACGGTGGAATGATGTTGTTTCAAGATGCACTTGTGCTTGTTCAAGAGGAAAGCTAGCACACGCTAGATTTCCTTGACGGTGGAATGATGTTGTTCAAGA
>ML815207.1:55782-69495 GCA_009831015.1 Picea engelmannii | reverse complement strand
TAGTGGGTGCTAGAGAAAACAGAGAGTTGGTGCTCTCAGCAAGTAGCAGCTTGCAAAACTGAGGTTGTAGCCTCATTATGAGTTGGTGCTCATATGTATGATAATGTAAAGAATGTAACTATTACTTATCATATAAAGGAAAATAGGTTTTTACCCTGTATGGGTTTCCTCAGGAAATATTTATCTTTGTGTTTCTCATAAATGTGACTAATGTTGAATGTGCCATTGTTTATTTCCCTGCATTATTGTTATCATCATTTAGTGTTTCTGCAAAGAGTTTAAAAGAATCATAATTGTTTAAGCACGGTAACAACTGATTCACCCCCCCCCTCTCAGTTGTCCAACATATTAAACATTGCAGAGTCTAATTGGGCCTCGGTGGCAGGGTTGGTTCCTACTATTGAGTCAAGGGATTTAAGACCCATCAACATAATTGGTGCTAGAAGGAGGTCCTTAGAATGAATGGTTGGATATATATTCTAAAAAGTATTTCAAACGGCCTATAGATTCAAAACAGCCCACATGCATGGCTAGTAATTCCCAAGAAAACCCACACACGTTGAGTACTCATGGAACAAGTAACTCACCCTAGCCCGAGGAAGAAAATTTTCACCCTAAAATACCTTACGCTCTTCCTCGCGAGGAAGTAAATCAATTCAGAAGGATAACAAGAGCCTACACTTGAAAAATTGGTGTGTTTTCCTTAGCTCCCATACTCCCTTGAAGAAAACAACAAAGAATACTATTGGTTAGTACTCCCAACGAGGTTTTCATACACTCGGTATAAGACTTAATATATTTCACAATTACCGAAATCCAAGAACCTCTTCATTTGATACTCGAAATTCCATCCGCCAACGTCTCTGAACCGGATGATTTTTTGGAAGAAGAAGAGTTTAACTCAGAGTCTGAAGATATGGAAGGCAAAAATGACCATAATGATGAAAGGGGGAACCCTCCTCTGAACAATCAACCCTGGTTAGCCAAAGATTCTTTGGCCCTCCCAGGACCAGTTCATAACCTTCTCCGTCATCCAGAGAAGTTTCTTCCCAAGTTCAATCTCTAAACCTCTGGATTGCCTGAAGATCATATCAAGAAATTTATACTAGAGATCAGGCTTATGAGCGTCCAACATGAAGACGTAGTATGCAGACTTTTCCCCTATATGTTTGAAAATTTGGCTTCCACGTGGTACTTCAACCTGTCGATAGAATCTATAAATAGCTAGACGAAGTTCCAGAAATATTTTCTAGACAAATTTGCCGAAGAAACTACTACGGGAGTTCTGATGGCCGAGTTGTTTGCCGCCGCCATGAGTTCAAAATAAAGGGTCAAAGACTTCAATTAAATATTCATGACTATCTTGAACAAGTTCAAGCCTAAAGCTAAGCCAACTCAAGAATTTCAAATCGAATTTTATGCCAATGCTCTCCCAGCTTCCATTTCCATGTTCATAAAAAGGGCTGCTAAATGAACCCTAGATGAGAATTTCGAAGAAGCCAAAATGATAGAATTCCATATGAAAGGGTGTAAAGAAGGCCATCCTTCATTAGTTAAGAAAGAAACTCAACCTCCCCCCAGGAGAGGACTCCTTTTGACTAGACCATCAGGGAAACAAGTTGAATAGACTCCCAACAAAGGTAATGGAGACATAGAATATCTACAACACATGGTTAAGAAACTATCAAATGAGATCATAGACATGAAGAGAAACACAGGGAAGGAAGCCAAGGCTAGAGGCCCTACAAGCCTTTATTTAAAAGGAACCCACCATTCAAGGCGATTGAACCTCCCGCAGCTAACTTAAATATCGATCTAGGGAATGTGGCATCAGATTCTTTCTGTACGTATCACCAAGAAAACCACTCTAAAAGAGACTACCCTCAATGGGTGCACACCATGAATTTGATGGTCAATCAGTTTCTAAACGAAGTCTCCCTGACCAAATGATCAAGCAGTTCAATTATGAATATTTCCGACTAGGAAGAGGTTGATCCACCAAAAGATACAGCCATGTTGATATGGGATCCTGACCTGATCATGCCTTCTGACGACCTGTTTGAGTCTCAAGAACCACCCGTCGAGGTATCGGTGGTGCATACGCATAGTAAAGGTCCACCTGTCTCAAATGACATCACTTCTGCCCAAACTTCAAGAGATAAGACATCCCCCGATCGCCCAAAAACACCTTTTTCTCCCAGTAAGAAACCTATAAGCACCCATACCCGAGAATCTCCCAAAATCGATTACAACGTAGTTGGAGATTTGAAGAAGATAAGGGCTAACATATCAATCATGGACATATGCAAGATCCCTCAGCAGAAGGACTTCCTGCTACAAGCTTTGAACTCAATAGAATACCCTACGACTAGCAATGGTCAGGAAATAAATCTAGTTTCCACAAACTCCATAAATAAACCAACCGTGAATACTTGTTCTGAAGATAAGAAGGGGAAGCCTTTTGTCCCACCTTTCCTCTTAATGTTTGAAGTTTTCAACAAGAACCTCCATAATTGTTTGGTAGATTCAGGAGCATATTCCAACATTATTCCCTTGTCAATTTGTCGAAAATTAAATTTCGTTCCTCTACAAAGCGACAAACACGTGATACAGCTAGATAGGACCCAGGTCAAATTCATGGGGGAACTCAGGGATGTAATGATCAGAATAGCGACACATCCTAAATTTGTACAAGTGATTGACATCATCGTGGTATACATCCCATAGGCCTATGGGTTATTACTAAGTCGATATTGGTCTGAGAAGTTAAATGGGTACTTTATCACAGACTGGAAACACCTTTGGCTACCACTGAAGGGATACAAGAATATGATCATAATCAATAGGGAAAGATATCTGAAACACATGGTCACTGATATAGAAGCCCTAAATGAACTCTCGTCTACAGATTTCCCCATGCTGGGAAATTATTCCTGCGATTCCCACTTCGGAAAATTTTCCCCTCTCTTATCCAATGTCCCCCTCACTCAAAACTCTGAAATGTTTTTTCAAGAGAAATCATCGATACCAACAGAAGACACCCTCCTCTTCCAAGACCCTGCATTAGAAGTTACAGAACAAGAGATATGAAAACTAAAAAGAAATAAGCAAGAAGAAGAGGGTGATTGTCGTTCACAAATTTGGACCATATACTTTGATGGATCTAAATCGCAGGAGGGATCGGGGGCAAGGTGCATCCTCATTGATCCAAAAGGTAAACGTTATTTCTTGTCCTGTAGACTAGAATTTGAATGCCCCAATAACACCACCAAGTATGAAGCTCTAGTACAAGGGTTAAAGAAAGTCATAGACTTGAACCTCAAAGAATTGAAATTTTTTGGGGACTCGGCTATTATCGTTAGACAAGTAAGGAACACTATACGCTGCAATTCCCCACACCTGAATAATTATCAGTAGGAATTGCATAGGTTAATGGAGCATTTTTAATATTTCAATATCACCGCGATCGCCACAGCAAAGAACATCCTTGTTGATTCCCTGGCCACAGCGGCTTCGAGGCTGTCACCTCTAGAGGACTATGAAGCCTCTCATATCACTTTGGATCTACTCTACAAACCATTGGTGCCTAAAAATATCGCTAATTGGAAGGTCTTTGAAGGAGATGAACAAATCATAAACTTCTTGACTAACCAAGACAATTTCAAAGATTTAGCCATTGAAGATTAGGTATTCTAGGAGCAAGCGATAGAAACTAATCCTAGAATCAGCCATCCTATTGACATATCAAAATATTACATCATCCTGAAGGGGATAGCTAATCTAGAAATTTTGTTTGACCTAAAAGAATGATATAGGGGGCCTAAGAATGCTAAGATCGGTAGCTCATGTCCCCTGCATGAAACTATAAATCTTGGAACCCCGAAAATGCCAAAGAATGTGAATCTCGGCAAGACCATATCTAAAGAGGAAAGAAAGTATTATCTCAAACTGTTCAGACAATATCAAGATGTCTTCTCATGGTCCTACCAAGACCTGAAAACATATGACACTTGGATCATTCAACACACTATACCGTTGAATCCGGAGGTGAAACCTTTCCAACAGAAGCTCTGAACGTATCACCCATCCCTGGAGCCTCTCATGTATTAGGAATTAAAGAAAATTTTAGATGCCAATATCATTTTCCAAGTCAGTCATTCCGCATCAGTAGCAAATCTGGTTCCTGTGAGGAAAAAGTATGGAGAAATTTTTTTATGCATAGATTTTAGAAATCTCAATAGAGCTTCAGAAAAGGACAATTACCCAGTCCCGCCAATGGAGAAACTCCTACAGACCATGTTTGGCTCGGAGATATTCTCCCTACTGGATGATTTCTTAGGTTACAACTAAGTCCTGGTTTCGGAGGAGGATTGTTTAAAAACTACCTTCCGAACCAAGTGGGGAACTTTCGCTTATAAACGCATGACTTTTGGGTTAATCAACACAGGAGAGACCTTCCAAAGGGCCATGGAAGTAGCATTTCGAGGACTAATCAACAAGTGTGTGGTAGTGTATCTAGATGACGTGACCGTGTATTCAAAGAACAGAGAAGAACACATCCAACACTTAACTCAAATTTTCAAAAGGTGTAGGAAATATGGTATATCCTTAAAGATAAAGAAAACCATTTTCGACGTCGAGGAAGGTAAGTTGTTAGGTCATATTATATCCCAAGAAAGTATTCACATAGACCCATAAAGGATTAAAGCCATAGCTCAACTCTCGTTTCCCCATAACAAGAAATCTATGCAATCCTTTTTCGGGCAAATCAATTTTGTGAGGAAATTCACTCCCGATTTCGCGGAAATCATAAAACCCTTACAAAATATGATTTGCAAAGATGTCAAATTTAAGTGGGATGATGAACGAAATGATTCTTTCTACAATATTAAAACTTCCATATCTTGGGCCCCCTGTTCTAGGAAGTCCTGATTTCAATAGGGATTTCTTCCTCTATACTTTCGCCTCCGACTAGTCGTTAGCTGCAGTATTGACTCATAAGGATGATGACAACAATGAATCTCTGGTATCATTCATGAGAACTAATCTCCAGGGAGATGAGCTTAAATATCCTTCTATTGACAAACAGTCATATGTGGTATACAAGGCAGTAAAACACTTCAAGTCTTACATCCTCAAGAACCACACCAAAGTGATTGTGCCTCACCCTGCAGTCTGATCCTTGTTTACTCAACAAGAGATGGGGGAAAGAAGAGGTGGATAGTAATAGTCCAATAATTTGATCTAGATATAAAACCTACCAAACTTGTTAAGGGGCAAGGGTTGTGCAAACTCACAATTGAATCCCAGGACCAAACAAATGAAGATTATGGATGGGAGAATGAAATGGCATTATGGTGTGGTGAAGATTCATACATTTCCCTAGGGCCCAAGTCTTGGTATAAGAATATGACCTACCTCCTACACCATGGGGCCTGTCCAAAAAATCTCAACCCAAGGGAAAGGAGAGTTGTCAGGTTAAAATATGCATAATATCACCTCATAAATTTGGTACTCTTTCGGATTAATTATGATCGAGTACTCTTAAGATGTCTCAAATGTGAAGATGTAGACAAAGTTCTGAAGGAACTCCATGATGGCATTGTCGGTGGGCATTTTGTAGGAAAACCCACCACTCATAAGATACTGAGAGTTGGTTATTATTGGCCCACCTTGTTCAAAGATGCCCATACCTATTCTAGAAACTGTAAAACTTGTCAAGTATGCATCGAGAGGGAGAAGAGAGTGGAGATCCCACTCTAGCTAGTGATTGTCTCTAGGCCTTTTTAGAAATGGGGGTTAGATATCATAGGAGAAATCACACCAAGCTCTTCAAAACAAAACAACTACATTCTGACTTCCACTTATTACTTCACAAAAGGGGAAGAGGCTATCCCTTTGACTCATGTAAATGAAAATGCAGTGATCCAATTCATAGAGCAACAACTAATCATGAGGTTTGGTGTCCCTTATGTTCTGGTTTTTTATAGTGCAGCTTACTTCTCTTCCACTTGACAGATAGAGTTTGTTTTGGAAAAAAGAATCATAATTAGGTACTCTGCAAATTATTATCCACAGGGAAATGGGGTGGCAGAATCGACCAATAAGAACCTGGTAAGAATACTAAAGAAGATTGTTGCAAATAACCAAAGGAATTGGCATAATCTACTCCATAACACTTTGTGGGCTAATAGGGTCACACCCAAAGAAGCCATTGAAAATTCCCCATACTTCCTAGTTTACAGACAAGAATATATTCTCCCAAATGGGCTTTATCTTCCATCTCTTCAACTAGCACAAGATTCCAACGGGGATCCCTCGTCAGTCATATAACAAAGAATTGATACTTTGCACATGCTAGAAGAAGAGAGAAAAACGTATAAGTCGAAATTCATAGCTCACCAGCAGATAATGAAAATTTGTTTTGACAATCATAAGGCAAAAAGAGAAGGATTTTGAAATAGGATACTTAGTACTGAAATGGGACAGAGAAAATGAGCCCAAAGGGAAACATTCTAAGTTTTAGAATATATGTCCTGGACCTTTCCAGGTGGTTGTGAAGATTGGGGCGGGCACTTATCAGTTACAGAATCTGAGGGGGGAACCTAATTCCCTCCCAATAAATGGCCAAGCCCTCAAACAATATTTCCAATAAAAAAATTAAAAAAGGGGGGGGGCATCTTGTTTTAATGTTTTCATAATTCCGAAATACTTTTCCTTTTTGGTTTTCTTTTTCTTTCTAGATTTCTGCGCTTTTGAAAGTTGTGTTTGGCAGGAAAATGGTTGACCTTAAGTCATGTGACATAGTGAACTATGTTCTGAACTCATCACTCACATACCAGCCAAAGCAGGAATGAAGAACAGAGATTCTGCGTTCGCCCAGTGAGTCGTCGTTTGTTGAGCACTCAACACTCCCTAAAAAGTATACGTAAAATTTCAGTTTTTGGGTACCACTTGATCTTTTGGCATTGTCTAGTATGGAAAATGTGTCCTTTTCTTATCATTTTTGTTTCTCATTAAGTATTTTAAAGCTTGCTTGGACATTTGAAAATCATTAACTTACGAGACTAATATCTAAATTAGAGAAATGACAGTCAAGGTGTTCCTGAATGTGCTTAAGTATTTCGACATCGGGAAGGATTAAGCGTGAAAGAGAACACTAGACAGAACCAAAGTTGTCGAGCCCTGATCTTCATAGGCATTGGCAGATGCAAAATTTGTTTTGCGACAAGCACCACCAAGAATGTCATCGATGATCGATCAATTTGGCATCGGCAAAAGGTTAAAAGAATAAGCATTGAATGAAAGATGAAATAACAATTTCTGACCTCCAAGACGTTTTCGACGTCGGAAGTTTTTTTAGGAGGATACTGACAGAAACATGCATGAGGATATCATTGATTCCCGATCTACCCACTAACAAGATGATGTGATGGGACATTTTTTCTCTGAGATACGCTATATACGACACATTTAAACGTTAATTAATTCTAGAATCTCGTACTAAATGCTAATTCGTGCACGAATCAAAGGACCATTGGAACATTCCAATACAATTCTTTTTTCCCCCCATGCCTCTGTTGTCAACCCACGTAGAATTTATTTGTAGAGTTTCGGTGGTAGATTGTTTTGAATTTCACCCATTGCTCGTATTAAATGGTTGATATGACTGGTAGGATCTCTCCCATTATATTCTTTAAGTCACTGAAAACGGGGTTATTCTGTGCATGAAGGAATCTGGATCATCCAGAGGAGCAAAACGAGCAGTCTGGGGATAACTTCCAAGGTCCAATGAGTATAAAAACAACAGTTTATCAAGCATTACAGGTCTGTAGCAGTCTATGGATGTTTTATGCTTCGTTTCATACGCTTTATCCAATGTCACCCTCTATGATGCAGGAGTATTGTAAGTAAGCCAGCAAAGCAAGCGCAAGAGCGGAGGACAGCTGGATATGTCCTAGCGCACATTTTAAAGCATTTTGAATTTGAAAGGATAAGACATTAATGTAATATCTTGAAAGGATGCATTTGTATTTATGTTTTGAGTTGTAATGCAGATCTTGAGTGGTTTCTCTCATCTGTTTGTTGGAGGCATTTATTGTATTAAATGTAAAGTAGTTGTATATTTTTTTTTTATTAGATAGCTTAGAGTGTAGGAGGGAAAACTCTAGAAAGCTCCCTCGTATGTATTTTAATGTATCAGTATTCTCATTGTAAGAATTAGAGAGTTGTAGAGCAAGACAATAGGAGAGTAGGGAAGAACAGAAGGTTGTATAAGAAGATAGTTGATGCTATAGAACACATGTATAGAAGCACTGGAATTAATATGAAAAGGCTTTAATTTAGTTTCATGGTGTAGTGGTGATTATTGTTTGCTTCTCTTAATGGTATGTTTACAGTTTGCTTATATGCTCTGTTATGAATTTGTTTCAATGATGTGTGTATGTACGATTTCATGATTGAATGTATGAAGTCTTTGAGAGGGAGAGAATGAGTTTCAATTGTTAATCGTCCTGAGAATTCTTGCAAGGAGTGCAATGAAAGTCCGCAAAGTGTGCGTTGACAGGTTATGAGTTTAGCTCAGAAAAGCTTGGGAGAGATATTGTTGTTCTCATACCAGCAGAAGTGCGATTATAGCACAGAGTCATGCAAGGACTGCATAGGTAGGTTGAAGTCTTATACTTTTCCAACCCAAGTGAAGGGTTGAAGGATTTCTATTGCAAGGAGTGCACAGAAGAGGAAGACATCAGATAATCAGTGATTATTGTGAAAGTTGCAAAGGGTGCATGCAGGATTCCCTAGAATCCTCGAGTTTTCCCAAAAAAAAAACAAGATCAGGAGGGATAGAGGCTTTGAAGAGTTCGAAGGAAGATGAGGCTAAATTCACCTCTCAAAATCAAGTTCAAGAGAAAGAACGCCAAGTCCTTTGGGTTGGAGCCCTTGAAAATCTGAATGGACAGTGTCACTTCTCGGAGGGAGGAATACCGAAATTACGTGAGTCGTTGGATCTAGTAGATCAGTGGGAAGGATAAGGCTGATAACCTTTCAACACTCACAAGCCCAGGAGGAATAGTATCTGTTGGATCTAGATCAACAGGATTCGTTGATATCTTGAGTTCAGATCTCTGCATTTTGGAAGTCAGGAGTTGGAGCATTGGGCTTGTATTACACAAATAGTCCCAACATCGCGAAACATGAAGTCACGACGTGATTTTGATCGTCAATCGAGGGGAAGGCACAAGACCGTCACATCTAGCCATGGGGAGAGGTCCCACATGGGGTTTCGGGGTTTCATGGATGTGGAGTGTTGGGGTTAAATCACACCAATACCCCCAAAATTGTGATTCACGAAATACATTTTCGGATAAGGGTTGTGGTCACATTGGTTGGTCATGTGGGTAAGAGTTTTCACCTAGTGCTTGTTTGCATAGGCGTAGCTCCTAAGAAGGACCTGTGGTTACAAGTGTGAATATTCCAACAAGGGAATCAAAGAGCCATTTCATCTCAAGGGGAGATTAAGAATGATCCTTAGACCGGGAGGTCAAGCAAAACCTGTTGAGGTAGGGGTGCTATGTCAGGTGGTATCAGAGCTTACAACATTGTTTTCTGTAGGCAGGGGGAGAAAAAAGGAAAGTTGTAAATTGAATTCTTCATGGAACAGATTTGAATAATGTTGCCCAAAAGACATCAAGATAGACTAATGTTTGATCCAACCATGGAAATGGAAATGAGAGAACTTTGTGCTCGATTAGATACTATGGAGACAACATAGAGACAAGTTACTAATACTGGAGATATCAGTGAAGCCTAAAGTGAAAATGAGTCTAGGGCTGAAGAAGAAGTTGTAGCCGAAGACGCTACAGAAGAATGTCTATTCAGAGATGTTGCAAAAATAGGGTCCAGAGAAAAATTGGGCATTCTGATGTATGAAGGAAACTTAGATGTTGAGGAGCTGCTAGATTGGTTTAGAGCTCTGGATAAATACTTTAACTATGAGGATATCGAAGAAGATAGGAAAGTAAAACATGTTGTCACTAAACTAAAAGGGCATGCATCACTGTGGTGGGATGAAATACAGGCTGATAGGCATTGCAAAGGCAAGCAAAGAATCAAAAGTTGGGATAGGATGGTCGTAAAGATGAAATCCAAGTTTATACCCAGAGACTATCAAATTAATTTGTTTCGAAGAATTCATAATTTGAGATAGAAGGGGATGAAAGTGAAAGAATACACTGAGGAGTTTTACCAATTGAACATTAGAGTAGGTCATTGTGAGAGTGATGATGAAAAGGTCTCCAAATACATGAATGGTCATAGATATGACATTAAATATGAGATGACCATGGTGACGATCAAAAATGTGGAAGATTCTTATCAGATTGCTCTAAAGGCAGAAGAAAAATTGGCTCGAAAGCAAGGTCAAAGGAGAAGAGGTAGAAGTCAGAGAAGAGGCAAAGTAATTGCCCAGGATAGGTTATAGAAGCCCAAAGATGAAGAAAAGAAACCTCATAATCACTCAGAAAGAGGAGGAATTTCACAGAGAGGACAGTATGTCGATAAAAACACTTTTTCGCAAGCAAGAGGAAGAGGCAGAGGCAGAGGAGGTGAGATAAAAGGTTTTGTTTGTGGAAAGATCAAACAAAAATATTTTGAATGTCCTAATATAAAAAGATATGGAGGAGGCGAAGCTCACATTTCAGAAGCACGGAGGTGAAATGTTGAGGCAGAATATGCAGAAGGCGGAAGATCCTTAATGATGAGGAAAATTATCTTGAAGCCAGAGGAAGAGGCGGAGAATCCAGTCCAGAGGAACAGTATGTTTAGAACTTCTTGCAAGACCAAGGATAGGGTATGCAAGGTGATAGTGGACAGTGGAAGCACAGATAATCTAGTATCCACAGAAATGGTGGAGAAGCTGGAATTGGAGATAGTTGCACATCCGATCTTGAATAAAGTATCGTGGTTGCAAAAAGGACATCAGGTAACTATCACTAAACAATGTTTAGTTGAATTTAAGATAGGGGGATATAGGGATGAGATTTTGTGTGATTTCATTCCCATGGATGTCTTTCATATTTTGTTGGGAAGACCATGGAAATATGACAAAAAATTTGTTCATGATGGAATAAAGAACACATACACCTTAGAGAAGAATGGTAGGACACATATGTTACTGCCAATTGAAGACAAGAAGGTGAAAGTAGAAGCAAGAAACACTATACTTATCATGAGTGGGAAGGAACTTCTGGAGGAAGTCAAGAAATAATAAGACATGCAGTTTGTTGTGGTAAGGAAACCTAGAGTCATTTTAACCAGTACTTCGATAGATGATATACCGGAGGAAATTCAGGAAATGCTAGAGAATTTCGTTGATATAGTGGTGGACGGTTTACCTTGTTCATTTCCACCCATCAATAGCATAAGCCATCACATTGACCTTATACCAAGAGTGATCTTACCAAACAAAGAAGCGTACAGATTGACGTCGCAGGAGAATGAAGAGGTTAAGAAGCAAGTCCAAGATTTGATGGACAAGGGGTTGATAAGAGAAAACTTGAGTCCATGCATTGTACCAATAGTGTTAATGTAATTTTTAAACCTATGAAGTAAAGCAATGCATATAGATTCTTAAGAAAAAAAAAATTAATCAATTGATCATACACAGAGTACACAAAGATTTTGTACCAGAAACCCTCAACCGGGAAAACCTTTCTTATATTCATTATATCAAATTTCACCATTCACTATACAATATATACAATGTTTTTAGGTATTCCTTAGATAAAAAAAACCCTAATCCTTAAAACTAGGATTATTTTTAGTAAATCGCTAAAAATAGCAAAATTTGTTAAAGATAGAAAAAAACGCCCAAAAAAAAATTTGGGGCCGCTTCCCTGAACGTTGCATGTAACTAAGGGGGGGCATACCTACCCCCCTGGGAACCCCCTAGGAAAGCGCCCGATGCACACAACACAAACAAATCACTAGTATGAGGGATCGTTAGACGTAGTTGTCATATCTGACTCACCCACACACATGCAAAGAATATAATGCATACCCAACATTCTCCCACTTGTTGTTTTCTTTTCATCCAGGGGTCTAGGGGATTATATAGTCAAAAATACAGGGAAGTAGTGCCCATTGTTACTCTACACTAGGAGAAATTTTCTATTCTCACAGACTTTGTCAATGAATCTACAACATTCTTCAAAGTGTCAACCTTTTCCAGCAACACCTTCTTTTCCTCAACCAATTATCTCACAAAGTGATATTGAACATCAATATGCTTTGTCTTCGAATGATAAGTTGGGTTCTTTTCCAGGAAGATTGCACTCTAATTGTCACAATCTAATCTCACTACTTGTTGTACCAACCCAATACCTAAACACAATCTTTGTAACCATATTGCTTCCTTGCTTTCATGAGTGGTTGCCATGTATTCAGCTTCTGTAGTTGAGAGTGCCACTATAGCCTGTCTGTTGCTCATCCAACTAATTGCTCCTCTAAATAGGTTAAACACATACCCACTTGTATATTTTATGTGATCCAGATCTCCAGCCCAGTCTGCATCAACAAATCCATGTATGTACAGCACTCTGTCTAATCCTGGTCTTCCTTGGTAGAACAATCCATAACTGGTAGTGCCACGAAGATACCTGAAGACCCTCTTTACTATTGTCCAATGCTCCTTCCCCGGTTTTGACATATACCTGCTCAAAACTCCCATTGCATGTGCAATGTACGGTCTAGTACAGATCATTGCATACATCAAACTGCCAACTGCACTAGCATACGGAACATGGGACATGTCCTCTTCTCCTTCCTGTGTCTTGGGACATTGATCTGCATATAACTTTACACCTATAGGTATAGGAACCTTGACCAGTTTACTTCCATGCATATTAAACCTCTGCAATATCATCTCAACATATTTTCTTTGATTCAACCAGAGTTTCATGTTTGCACTATCTCTTTTAATCTCCATTCCTAGAATGAAGTTAGCAGCACTGAGATCCTTCATGTCAAATTTGGAGGATAGCTGAGATTTCACCTCCTTGATAACATCCATGTTATTTCCTACCAACAACATGTCATCAACATACAACACTACATAAATGATGTGATTACCAACCTACTTAGAATATACACAGTGATCAGCCCTACTTCTTACAAATCCCAATCCAAGGATGTATGTGTCAAACTTTTGGTACCACATCCTATGTGATCACTTCAGACCATATAGTGACTTCTTTAGCTTACAGACCATCTCTTTCTTTCTCTTCACTACAAATCCTTCTGGCTGCTTCATGCAGATTTCTTCTTCCAGATCCCCATGTAGGAATGTTTTCTTCACATCCATCTGTTCCACTTAGAGATCAAAAGTACCAGCAATAGATAAAAGAAATCTAATAGAAGTTAACTTAGCAACAGGATAAAAAATCTCACCAAAGTCAATTCCCTATACCTGGGAATAACCTTTTGCTACTAACCGAGATTTGTATTTCTCCACTTTACCTTGTGCATTAAACTTCTTCTTAAAAAACCATTTGCTACCAACAGATTTTCTTCCAACTAGAAACTCAACTATATCCCATGCCTCATTCTTATCCAAGGCATCCATTTCTTCAACCATGGCCTTCTTCCATAGTTTACTATCCTTTGAATTCATTGCTTCCCTGACAGTTCTGGGATCATCATCAGTAATAGATAAAG
>ML815206.1:91024-114205 GCA_009831015.1 Picea engelmannii | reverse complement strand
TTGGTTCATTGAGAAATCAACCCGGTAGTGGGCGCACGGGACGACGGTGGTGGAGTAGAGACCTCTTCATAGAGGAAGAGAATCGACGACTGGAGTGATCGAGGAGAGTCCCGAACTCTAGGGTACCGTTGATCGCGGAGGAGATGCGAGAGGTTTAAGCCGCAGGTGCACGGAGGAACCATTTCCATCGCACATCGGCGAATCGGGGTCAGCGAGTGAAATAGTCCCATGCACGTTAGAATCGCGAAGTGCGATTCCCCGATTTAGTCGGGACCGTAGATCCGAGTGTGGACAGGTGGCACGAATCCGGAATATCGAAATTTCGGCATTCGGAGTTTCCAGTGGCAGAAGACTTGAAGTCGCGGACCCGCGAGTCGCGAAGTCCCGATGTGACGTGGCAGCGTGGGACCTGGGAGTCAGAGTGGAGTCCAGGTGGAGTGCTCGTGGGACATTGGAGTTTCGGTACTCGGGGTTGGATAGATAGAGGTTCGCGCCGCGAGTAGGAATTCCCCGAGGTTGACCTTTGACCGTCGGGGTTCGGGTTTTGTTTTCCCCAGGGATAGCACTGTGAGGCTCGTGATATCGCGAGTTCCGATCTCCCGATACGTGAAGGGGTGATCGCTGAGGAGACTGTGGGTAGAATTCCTGAGAGGAGTGGGAGAGCTCGGACTCTTCGGGGCCGAGAGAAAGAGAAGGTCCTGGTGGTGCGACCGCCTGCTGAGAGGCGAGGTTGCGTCACAAAGCATCTTCCCGTGGGGGATTTCACCATAAGGGGACCACTTTGGAGTTCATCCATATTATCAAGATAATCATCTTTACATCAATATATCACTATGACATTGTCCTTTTGTCATTGATTCCATGCATGATCACATGATCCAACGATCAATACATGAATGCATCAAACCATAAATGACACCACATCAATCCATATTCATCTTTGAAAAATCATATGGCTATGATTCAACTTACATCGTTCCATTCACGTCAAGGATAATACATATTACATTAGTATGATATGACAAGACATTTGTTCCTTTGACATCTATCATTTGACATCAATGAAAACATGATCCAACAAAAAAAAATAGTCCCTCACAACATCCATTTAAATAAGGCTCTTTGCATTGCATTTATTTCCATGGGAAATTATAATTTTCATCCATGCAATTATCTCTTTAATTTTAATTCCTCTTTGTTCGATAATGTATACTTTATTAGTTGTTGTTTATTTCTTCTCAATTTTTAGTTAGTTTATTATTATTATTATTATTATTTCAATTAAAATAATAATAATGTGGGGCATTACATGCTTTAGTTGTTTATGGAGATTCATCTCGATGTTAATATGAATTAGGTTATATGTAATGTCCCCCAGATTATCCAAGGAACATTACTATGCAAAAAAACACCAAAAAATGAAATTTTATTTTTTAGTCAAACTCTTGTAGCTTACGAACTATGATTTAAAAATATATTAAAATAATTTTTGATATCCATAATTAAACACATCTACAACACTATAAATGAACATGAATGTATCTAATAACTCATCCATAACAATAATTAACCATTCGCATATAGAGACTTAGGCACTGCAATTAAACTCATAGAATAACTCAACAAATGGATAAACACTTATATTTTATAAAATGTTCATGTAACCACCTGTTTGTGAAGGATGTTTGACCCAACCATAGCCTTGTTGTTCTATATCTCAACAACAAGTCACCGCTTAGTTGGGGCTACAAATCCACAAAATAAGGATGCCTCTCATAGTCCCTCAAATCTCCATATCACACAACCCATTGGTTTTATCCTATATTTATCTCAAAATTCTTCCAACTCTCTTCCTCTTGACTTTCCAATCCTAAGGAATGTACCCATTCACTTCTCTCAATCCATTGTGCATCCAATTAGGATAAAATAATGAATTTGGGTGTCTATTTTCCTTGTTTTTTGAGAAAATAAAATATATTTTCAAAAGTTTTTAAACTTCTGATAAACTAAATTATTATTTTTATTTAGAATTTCACTTTAAAGTAAAAAAAAAACATGTCATTAATTTTGTTAGTTTTCTATTGACTATTTTCTGAAATTTGATATGTCAATTTAGCGATTATTTGACACTATGTTCCTTAAAATGAAGGGACTAGTAATGAGTTATGTTTTTTGACGTGAATATACTCATTAATGAGTTATGTTTATGAAAAATAAAATATAATGCAACAATTAAAACAGACTCTATTAAAATATGACTATAGTTTTGAGTTTAACAGACGAATATTATAATTTTTTGAATTTTTTGAATTTGACCAATCTGAAAAAGTTGAAGATTTTAAACTCTTTAGTGAGACTCCATATATGTTCCTTAATTTTTATTTAAATGTAAAATATAAAATTATCCTTTTGAAGATGATAGTAAAAAGTTTTGTAATATAAATTTTCCATAATTTTCGACTGTGTATTATTCCAGATATTGATTTTTTCGTATTATTGAATCATTATGTCATCTAAAAAAATATGTAGACATTTTTTTTATAAAATTAACTAAAAATACTAAAAAATTATTAAGTCGAATATAAATTGTGTCATATGAAAGTCCATAGTTCGGCCGAGAATCGTTTTTTTTCGACCAAAAGTTTTTTTTTGGGCTGAAAGTTAGTTTTAATAGAAAAACTGACTTTAGATTTAAAATTGTTGTTAAATTTAAAATTGTCTTTAGATTTTTCAAGGGTGTTGTTATATTTAAATTTCGGCCGGAAAAAATCAAGAGTTCATCCAAAAAATTGCCATTAGAAATTTGTGGTACCTGATTCTCATGAAATTGTTACCCAGTTTCATGATTTTACCCATTATTTTATCAAGGTCTCTCTAGCTCATGTATCTAGGAATATCTCTGATGTGAACTCAAAGGGAACTTATTGTTAGGAAACCACCAACAAAAAAAACAACCAACACTTCTTGATACAATGAAACTGACCCATGAGTTCACTCTTTAGGCCTAACAACCTAAATCTTCAATTTCCATCTCGAAAATGGTCCAAAAACACTCTAACATGCTCCATAATTCACCCATCCTCATTGTTCCATCTCCCAAGATCTTCTCCCCTCTTCTCTACTTTTTGTCTCTTTCCCCAAGACTGTTAACTACTCACTCTACGAAAATTTAATTGTACTTCAACCCCATGTTGTCCAATAACGATAGGATGTGACTCTGACCCCCACCCTATGACAAGTATTCAATGATTGGGCTCTCATACACTCCCCATATAATAAAATTCCGAAAAATCGGTTTCAATCTATACCCATAAACTATTTTCCCTTGGACCCCTTTTGGGAACTCTCTAGGAATTCCCCCTCTCTTATGAATTAATCAGCCCCCCAAATCTCTCCATATCCCAGCAGTTGGTATTGCACTATATTTATTTACAATTTAGAAAATGCATTTCACATTTACATTGTTTGTCCATAGACACGTTTATATTTACATTATGCATTAATTAAACTTAGGATTATAGTGGGGATGTTACATTCCCCCTCCCCTAAAATTGTGCATAATCCTCGATGCACCACACAATGCCAAAATACAGATACAAATTTACATCAGAATCCTTTAAGAAATAAAATTTTGCAATTTCACAAATCCACCAACTGTTCCAACCAATATATCAATTTATTCTCAACCTTCTTACCTAAGGAATGTGTCCCCTCACTTCATTCAGTCCATCTGGTTGCACCATTCTTTTATAATGGATATTAGCATAGGTGACCATGAATTTATGAGATGGTGTTCCAGTAACTAGCTTCCCAAAAATTAAGTCTTGCATTTTTCAATTTCTATTTTCTTCAATATTGACAAACATGTACAAGTATTCTTCTCACATGGTTTATTCATTCTCCCATGTCGCATCTTTAGGATCGTAGTAGATCCATTGAACCTTTACCATACCTATAAATTTGTTCTGAATCACTTTGAATTTCTGGTCTAGGATGCATATTGGTTGCACTTGGAAATCCCCTTCGTTTTCCACCTCGATCACAATACAATCAGTTATGTGGTTAGGGTCAAGCACATATTTCTTTAATAATGACACAAGAAATACATTATGCATTCTTATGGATGCAGAAAATGCTAGCATGTATGCAACTGGCCCTATATTTTCTAATATTTAAAAATTCCCACAATATCTTTCTCCCATCTTTGGGGAACAACCCAATCTAATCAGACTTATTTTTTATTTAACTTTTAGAAAATCATGTTCCCCTACTTTAAAATATATAAAAACTATGTTCTTTTCTGCATAACTCTTCTACCTGTCTTCGAAAGCCTTTAAATTATTGACGATTCTTGTCATCTTCTCTTCCATTTCCTTTAACAAATATGGCCCAATGATGGGTTCTATGTTGGTATATCTCAACTCACTGGTGTGTTACACTTCATGGCATACAAAGATTCAAGTGGACTCTTTTTTAGTGAAGCTTGATACACATTATTATAAGAAAACTTCACTAAGTGGATATAGTCTTCCCGTTTTGATGGTTGATCCATCACATACATTTTGAGCATGTCTTCAATTATCCTATTGGTCCTGTTTGTTTTGTGATCTGACTCTTGGTGATACGTCGTACTAAGATTCATACTTGTCCCAAATCCTTTGAACAAAACTTGACAAAATTTGTATGTAAACTTTGAATCTTTGTTTTAAACTATTCCCATAGGCACTCCATGTAGCTTGACAACTTCCTTCATGTAAATCTTTACAATGTTTGTTTTCTTGTGTGTTGTCTTCAAAAGAATAAAATGTGTTTCCTTAGCCAATTTTTTGACCACCACCATGTTGGAATCATGTTGCTTCACTCTTATCAAAATATTTTTAATAAAATATACTATAACCACTTCCCACATCCATTTTAGAATGGGCAATGGCTATATAAATCTCCCTGAATGTGTGTTCTATGTTTTCACCTTTTGGCACTCTAAACACTGAGCTATGTAGTTAGCCACTTCTCTCTTCATTCTTGACCAAAATTATTGGCTCTTCACAACTATAATGGATTTTTGGTATCCTAGGTGCCGCAAATATGGCACATTGTGCATTTCTCTCAGCATTGCATTTTTCAACTCTATGGAATTTGGCACATACACCTTTCCTATGTACAAAAGGATTCCATCCTCTTTTAATTCATAATATTTAAATTTCTACTCTAAATTGTCTTGATATAAGTTTTCCTTTACTGGAAAATAATGTCGATATGAATTTTCCAATTTAAGAATTTTATATTTGAAATTTTTCATGTCCATATTGATGGCTGAAATATGCACTTCATGAGCTCTTTTTCCAAGTGCACCAACAAATTGATTTTCTTCTCCTTTGATATGTTTAATTTCTAAGTCATACTCACTAAGAAATTCGATCCACCTAGTTTTCCTAACATTTAATGTTGGTTTTCCAAATAAATGTTTCACACTTCAATGGTCTGTTCTTAGCTCAAATATCCTCCCCATGAGATAATGTCTCCAAATTTTTAATTCATTAAAAATTGTTGTTAATTCTAGGTGATGAATAACCTAATTTCTCTCATGCTCTTTTAATTTTCAGGACTCATAGTATACCAAACAATATTTTTTATTAAGGAATCAATTGATCCCTTCCTTGCATGCATCCATGCACATTACAAAATATTCATCCACATTTGCAATATTTAATACGGGTGCACTTTTCAAAATGTTTTTGAATGCTAGAAACTATCTTCACATTTTGGTGTACACTCTAACTTCACCCCCTTCTTTTTCAAAGAAGTGATTGTGCTTGAAATATTTGAAAACTCTTTTATGAACCTTTGGTAATAACCTACGAGACCTATAAATGATCTGACCTCTGTCACATTTCTTGGTGTTTTCCATCCTCTAATGGCCTATATCTTCTCAAGATCAACTGTTATCCCATGTGCTGAAATAATATTCCCCAAGTAATGGATATTTTTTTGATAAAAAATACACTTACTTACATTCACATACAATTTATGCTCCCTTAAAACCTTTATCTCTATTCTAAGATGCTCCTCATGCCCCTTTTTAGACTTAAAGTAAATGAGAATATCATCCAAGAAAAAAATTACAAACTTGTCCTGGTACTCCCTGAACACTCCATTAATTCGAGACATAAAAACAATCATGGAATGTACAAATAAAACTATTGTGAATTCATAATTCCCATACCTCATTCTGAACATTTTTTTCTAATATCCTCTTCTTTTATCGTCACTTGATGATAGTCTAATCTCAAGTCAATCCTAGAGAATATTCTTGCACCTTTTAACTAATCAAATAAATCATCGATCCTTGCAAAGGGATATTTTTTATTTATAATGACCTTATTCATCTATCTTAAATCAATAAAAATCATTAAGGTCCCATATTTCTTCATTAAAAAAATAATTGGGGCTCCCCAAGGTAACCTACTTGGGATTATATACCCCCTTTTTAAAAGTTCTTCTAGCTGCATCTGTAACTCTTTTAGTTTTGTTGTTTCCAGTATGTAAGGTGTCTTGGACACTAGGGAAGCTAATGGAACCAATTCAATGGAGATTTCAATGTCTCTCTTTGGTGAAAATCCTAGGATCTCCTCGAAAACATCTTCAAAATATTTTAAGCCTGGATGGTATTCACGACTTGGCACTTTATCACTAGCTACCTCTTCCATGTGGGATACAAAAATTTGGCATCTCTTACTAAAACTCTTTTTCAATTACATGGCTTAAATTTTTATAACAACTACAACCTTGATAATGCCTTGAATCATTCCTTTCTTCCCTTTCTCATCAAGACAATTTATTGTCTTGTTGAAACAATCTAGGAAAACATGGTGTTTTTCCAACCAATCAATTTGAATTATACTATCATATTAACCCAAAGGTATAATGTTCACATCTACCTTTGTGTTGAGTCCATTCATGTCTATCAGAAAATGTTTAAAAATCTCATTGATCGTCCTCTTAGTTCTTGTGGCTAACTGAGCTAACCAATATTTCTTATGCTTACTCCTTCAAGTGAAATTATTTTTCAATAATGTTAGATTTTATGTAACAATGAATATCTCCAGAATCAATTAAAATTACTATCGTTTGGTCATCAATCTTACCTTCCACTTCAATCACAATGGATTTTACTCTACTTTTTTTTTTGCCAAGGCTAAATAAATCCTTGGCGTGATCCCTCTCATATATTCCACTATTTTATCCTCCTAAATGTTGTCGACAGTCCTCATTATTTCTCCTGTGAGGTAATCCCCTATAAAATTGATTCCCCTCATATTCCCAACATTGTACAAGTTGTTGCCTTGGCCTTTTTCCAAAATCATATGTTGTCTTGTGTTTATTTTGGGTTGAATTTCCTTGTTGATTTTCTAGAGAGTTATTATTGAAAAGAGGTGTCTTATTTCCTTTCATCTTGTCATTCTAGGTATTTTTAAAGATTGACCTCCCTATGTTTTCTTCATAGAGACACTTTTCTCCCATTATGACTTCCTCCAAAGTCTTTGGGTTATAATATTATATCTTATTGCAGTAGAAGGAGGGTAACCAACTCAAAAACCTTTGGATTTTGATGTTTTCATCCTTTAAGAAGTCAATATAGTTCAACAATTCAAAGAACATCTTTTCATACTCATCCATTGTCATGATTCACAACTTGAGTTCAAATAATTGTTTCATCTCCCTCTCATAGTAATGCTCAGAAAAATATTTATCTTGCAAATATACTTTGAACTACCTCCATGAGACTTTGTTCTCATAAAGTTTCTTGTATTGATTAAGTTGATCCCACCACATGGCTACCTTTCCTTTCAAGTTGTAGGTTACAATTCGTATTTCAACCCTAGAGGGGTAATCATGCATCTAGAAATATTTCTTCATTTCCAATAGCCAGACCTCAACATCTTCTCCCTTCCTATTCTCACAATTGAAAGTTGGTGGATTAAGTTTCCTAAACAAACCTTTCAATATGTCTCCCTCATGTGTTATCCTTTGTCTCCTGACAGGGGACACACTTAGGAAAATACCTAGCCCTAAACTAGAATGTTATCTCCTAGTGGATTTCTCTAGGGAATGATATAGTGTTCTCTTAATCCTTGACTTCTTGTCAATCCCATGCCCGTCCTTTCTATTATGGGGTTTTTATGTTGTCACTTGACTATCACTAGCTTATGTCTTCATTCCAGAGTCCTTTATCTCTTTCTTCTACAACATGTTAAAGCCCTGAAGTACCTCTTCCTAAGCCTTCATAATATTTATATTGGCATCTCTATATCTATGCACTTCCCTATGCAGGCTTATCATAGTTATAGGCTCTTGACTATCTCTTCTTCCATTAGACTCAGTTTCAACATTCCCCATGCTTCCATGCAAACTTCTGAATTCCTCCTCAATACTATTGGACTCTTGGGAATATTCCATTTCTACAATTCTCATATAGAAACTAAAATTATTTTTTCAACCTCTAATTCTTCATAAAATATGCATGGAAACAATTTATTTTAGATGAAAATAAATACATACAGAATTCACAAAAGAACGCATATCGTTTTCTATCCTTTAATGCCACCTATCATCTTCTTTTCGGTTGGCTAGAAATTTTTTTTCTCGGATTAATTTTATGGGATAATAGATGGATTCACTTCTTCAAGACCTTTCCATCGACTACTTGTTTTTTAAATTCCGAGTTTCGAGCAAAACATTATGGTCTTTAGAAGTTTTGACCATTTTCATTTTTTCAACCCTACATGATACATGTGTCCTCTTTATCTCCCAACACATTTTTAGGTATCCATAACTGAAATATGGCTTCATGGCTGAATTCTACATTCCATGAGCTTTCCATATACTATTTATGGGCCCAAAATTGACTCCTGAGCTAGGAGTAATGCCCTCTAGAAGAGATCTAGTACTAATTTTTTACCCTTGACTATTTTCTCTATAATTCCCTCATACAAGCTCCATTAGGTGAAAATTTCATATTGTTGGAAATATCTCTTCGATCTCTATCATTTATATGTTTTTTAGGCCCTCAAAAATTCCCTATAAGATGAATAACTTCAAAAACTAGAATTGTTTTTGAAAAAACCACTAAATTATTATTGTAATTGTGCTTTAGATCCAAACCATTGATCTCAAAATAAATATTAATCTGAATTGTTTACCCTCTTAGACTTACCGAGATGTGGCTAGACCTTTGTGGCATGTTGGAACTATTCCTTATAACCTTTCCTTGTTGTTTGTGGAGCCTGATTATCTTACTGATTCAGAGGTCTTATTTCACTCATGTTTGGATCCCATTTCCTAACGAGGGGGTGTGGGTGGGTGTGGGGGGGATCTTCCCCCAAAAATTTTCACAAAGGGGGGTCAAAGAGAATCTTTTGGAGCTACCCCCCAATGGGGGTTTTGCAACAATTCCGCCAAAGAGGATTTTTTTGAAAACTTCCCTGTAAAATATTGTAATTTCATAGTCAATATCGACCATTCATTATAAGGTCGCAGATTTAATGGTAGAATTTATATTAGTGTTTTTTCCCTAGAAGGAAACCATGTTTTATGTATGAAGGAATTATATTGCAATGATGCATGTGAGTGGATATTATATTATGAGAGAGGAGATTGTTAGAGAAAGAAGAGGAAGTTACAACATATTAGGTGAACCATGTATATATGTGTCTTTATTGTATTGTGCATCTTCTATGTTTTATTTATGCATATGTTTTATATTATTTCTCCATGATCCTATTTTTCTAACATTCATATTAGAAAAGTTAAGTCACTAGTACATAGATCCTCCTGAAACTCACAGTCTAAAGCATTGTCAGAATCCCCCCATCAAAAATAAGGATTTTTCCTTGCTTGCTAACCTTTTCAAAGACTAAACTTTGATATCCTATCAAGCTAATTATATCAAAATCATACAATAGAAGCACTCTCCCTGAATGAACCTTCCAATAACCTCCTTCTAAAGACTTATCGGAAGCCATCCTTTATGAACCATCAAAAATCTCTCTTTCCTGGAGAGTTTCATCTGAATTCTATGTAGAACTCACTAATTCTCCCTCCCTTTATTACATGTCCATGGCACATTGACGTGGCAACTTACAAGGAGTTATCCTTCACTTTCATCCCTTCTAAGGAAACATTTTCATCTGATAGATCGGATAGTCAACAATCATGTTGTTGAATGGACACAATCATGTCAGGCTCCCAAAATTGTGCACAAGTTACCTCAGTTAGACTGACTTCATCGGATGCCAAAATGCACCCAAACTTCTGAACGAGGTCTCATGAAAAACCTCCCACAAACCCATCGATCGGGAAACTACCATGCCAATCTGACAGCTCTTGTTATTCCGGGTTATCATCATGAGGCTTCTCTCCTTCAAACTTCAACTCATCTCATGCTTCAGTAATTTTTTAAAACATGAATTTCGATGAACATATAGGATTGACCGACGTAGCACCTTCTGCCTCGGTAGGTTCTGCGCAACCTGTCGGTCTTAGGATCATTCTTTATCTCCTTGAGAGTATGATTGACTCTTCGATTTCCCCACAGGAAATCACTCACACTCGCAAGTGCATATCCACAGGTCCTTATGAGTAACATCTGTGTGAATAAACACAAGGCGCTAACTCTCACCCAAGTGAGCAACAACTATGACCACGACCTTTACTTGAAAAGGTGTTTCGGACTTCACGACCTCACAAATCCTGATGTGAGTCCCTTTGACTCTTCAATATCCGAAAACCAAAAGGGCTAACGGATCTTGACTCCTCCCTTGAATTTTCTCTGATGTGACTACTTACTAAAACCTGGGGCCCATATTTTCGGCACTTCAGGAATTCATGTAACGACGATTTGAAATGCAACGAATCCTTTCATAGACTTCTAAAACTGCGATAACCCCTCACCACAAATCAACGACTATGGGGTATCCTATGATCTGATGGTCTTAGTTCTTTTGGCACTTCGAGAATAGGGAATTAGCGACTCTCAACTCCGAGTCACAGCTTCCTCCACTTCCAAATTCTGAAATAGCGAAATTCAAGGATGAGATCAATGACTCTTGTTGATCCTAATCCAATGGCCTCTATTCATCCTAAGATTATTAGTGATGAAAAACACTCATCCTTAATCTCTCTACCGTTCTTTGAGATCCAACGGTCCACGGCAAATCAACACTTCTCCTTGAAGCGACTCCACCTTCGAAATAGTCTTCTGAAAGATTTCTTTTACCAAACACCCCAACATAAATCATTTTGATATTTTATATTTGTTTTGCGAATTCAACACTTTCTTTCCCTTGAACCCTTCAAGGTTATTCCCCTGAGATTTCTCTTTCAAACTCAAGGATTCAATGGATTCCTTCACGCACTCCTTGCAGAATTCGAAAATAACCTCTGGTTATTAAATCCTTCGACTCTGTGCACTATGTGCAACAACAGTCCTTCAATCTTCCTCTTGGTTTGGTAAAATCGAATATCTCACCCATCCTACACACACCTTGCATGAATCTGTTCTTCACCTGCACTTCTTATGGTAGGAAAACAACAGTATCTCTCATGATATTTCTAAGATAAAACTCAGAACTTCGTCGATGCACACCTTGCAGACATTCAGTGCACTCTTTGTATGAATTCTTAGGAAGAGAAACAATTAAAACTCATTCTTATCTCCTCACAGATTTCGTACATTCATCAGGAAATCACAAGAATATACATAGCAATTAAATACATGCATAACAACTTATATAAGAAATTGTATACATACCATTCAATAGATGCAAACAATAATCATAATAACACCATGAATGTGAGTCAAAGTTTTTATTATATTAACTCAAAAATCCCTGTACATGGGTTCGTATCTATGTTCTTACTCTCTACATATCTACAGCTTACTCCACTGATACAATTGGGGATCATACCATGATACAAGAAAGGGTGTCTTTCTATCTGTTTTACCTCCTACACTACAAGCTATCAAATCAGAAATTAAGACCTATCTACTTTTCATTCAATGCAATTAAATGCGTTCATATTCGATAGATGAGAGAAACGCTCAAGATCTGTTTACAATCTCCAAAACATAAATGTATATACTCTCCCCTAGATATTACATAAATTCTTTCCAAAACATGTGTTGGTGTGTTTCCAACTGTCTTCCACCTTTGCGCTTACTTTGCTGGTGGCTTGCGATGCTCCTACATCATACTGCCTTGGCTAAAAAACTCATGAACTCCTGTTCATGAGCTCCTACATCGTCTGTCTATGTATTTGGATATCTTCTTCGCATTCCCAACTAGCATCTTCAATCGGGTGTCCTTCCCACTTGACCAAATATTCATAGTATGTCTTTCTTCGTGTTTTCTTTCCAACTCTCTGGTCAATTATCTTTTCCATATGCGGCTTTTCAACTACAGGAAACTATTTAATCCATTGAACTTCCTTATAATTCTCCTCTGCTCCTCTTTCATCATCTTTGTAAGGATACAGATCTGCTATGTTGAATATGGTTGATATTCCAACCCCATTTGGTAATCCAATATCATAAGCATTTGCCTCAAATCTTCTTATGATTTTACATGGTCCAATTTTCTTCATCTTCAGCTTATTGTATGTTTCCCTTGGGAACCTTTCTTTTCTGAGACGTGCCAGAACCAAATCACCTACTTCAAACTGAAGATCTCTTCTATGTTGATTTTCTCTATGTTTGTATTTGTGATTTGAATTCTGCAATCATCCCTTGATTTTGCAGTGGAGCTCCTGCATTCTTGATGCAAAATTCTCTGCACTAGTGGTGTGTCGCAGGCGACGAGAGCTACTCTTCAACTCACCCGGTCTCAGGATCTCTCTAATCCCCTCTTCGAGCTGAATTAGCTCATTGGACTCCCAATGGAATCCCTTCAAAAATTGACCCACAGGTCTTTTCTTCACCCTGTCATGGCCTTCTGAATGGCCATGGACAAATTCTCCACAAGGAATGTTATATTGGGTTTTTAGGGTTTCACTATCCCCATGCTCGAGAGTTCCTGCTCTCTCCAACTCCCAATCTTTGATGCACCCTTGTATGTGTTAGCCCTCCTGGCTATACTATGGCCCTATGTGACCACCTTCCACATGACCGTAGTCATATACCTTTTTGGTTTTTCTGTCCTTTCGGAGTATCACGTTTCGCAATATTGTGACTCCAATTGAAAATGTTCACGGGACTCGTGAAACTTCGAATCTCGATTCTCCAATGAATGACCTCCGGTCGAGTTTTGCCCAGTGGCGCTCGATCACCGCCACGCATCCCCACAAACGGACGGTCCTGATCCAATCTTGCGCTTTCGCAACTTCTGAAACTTCGGAAGTCTTACCTTCCCAACCTCCGATATGCCAATGGACTCCCAATCTCGCCACGTGTCCCAACTGACAAACGACTGCGATTTCTTTCGCTGTTTCGGGACTTGGAATGTCCCGATCTGCACGACCTCGAGAATCTCGATTTCCCAAGTGCCAATATCCCGATGGCTCCACCTCTTGTCGAGATTTCTCCTCCTGTTCACGAGAACTTAACTCCCTCACAACTTCTACAGATCCAACAGCTGTTGGGTATCTGATCTAGATCTAATAGCTCAAGTCGATTCTCTTATGTGCGCGCTCTCCGGATGTGAAATCAACGGTCCATATTTTATCGGCTGACCCAATGGTCGATGTTGCTCCTCCTAATCTTAGCTCTCTTTCTTCCTGCACTTGGAAGAATTTTGATTCCTGAAAGACCTAATTCTTTGTCTTCTTTCCTCTCTGGCTCCTCAATTCTGAGCTTATGCTGCGCGTATGACAAGGTTGTTCCTCCTGAACTTCTTCCTTTCGGATCCTTAAAGGATTCTGACGTTTGTACTCCTGCAGAGTCTTCTCATGCACACGCAGGTGCTATCTCTCTTGAGTTTTTCCTGTAGCTTTGACCTCCACAGAAACTCATCCTTGTTCCTTCCTCTCATAGATGGAGAATGTTTGGATGTCCTCCTGGCTCCTTTTGCTCCAACAACCTCTTATTGAGATTTCAGGGTGTTCAGTAACCCAGTGAAGATCCCTTAGTGGATACTTCCTCACTTCAAGAACTCAAAGAGTTCTTTTCTCTTCTGTACCTATTTGCACAATATCTCAATGCCCTCCTGGAAGAGGTTCCCCTTTACAGAACGTTCAACAATTCTATCTTCCTTGTGCGTTTGTACACCTACTCAATGCCCACCTGGTAGAGCTCTCAAAATGCTCAGTGATTTTGGTTCTCCTTCCTAAAATCACAATAAAGTTCTTCCAACTGCACCTTGTGCCTATGCTCAATGCCCACTTGGCAGAGCCCTTACAGAATCCATAGCAAAATTCTGTCTGCAACTGTGTCTCTCATACACAGCCTTGCCTCCAAGTTATTTAGCAACCTTGAGGTCTTCCTCCTGAGTTGTTGACTCCAGTTCTTGTGCCACAACACACCTTTGTCTGACTCTGCAGAGTTCAGAAATGCATCCTCTGTGCATGGCTCTCAGAACCTGTAGCGTTCTGTCACACCCTCCTGGTGTGAAGCCTCAAATACCTTCACCTGAAATCAAACACACTCCTACAAATTCACCACTATAGTATACATCTACAACATACAATGGAACACACACATACATCCATATAACACAAAACATGTGCAGGAAAAACTGCTTCTGTATTAAATTAAAATTGGTAAATGCCTGTATTTACAAAGGTGTTCTCGAGCTCTCCCTCTGGCTCTTCTAAACCTCTCTTTTTTTTCTTTTTTTCACAATGAGATCTGAAAATCTCTTTTACCTGAGGGATCATTGAGCGCTTCCCTCCAGGTCTACCTACTCTATTCAATTACAATAAATGGTTGTCTAGTCCAGCATCTGAATCTAGATCTCAACCGATCTAGCATTAAAGCCTATCTACCTAACGCTTGCACAAAGAAACGGCTTCCTGACTCAATAGCCTAAGCATTTAAATTACATTGAATTCAAATTTAGATGAGGTTGCACCTCTCTTTTAGCGTGCGATTTGAATTCGTTGGCGTGGCTAGCTGGCTGACATGGAGAGATGCTCCTGCATCAACTAGCACTTTTGAATTCATTCTTCTCCAAGTCTCTTGGCTCAGATACTCCTCTCAGTTGCATTCCATACACTATCTAGAATGGGCTTCATCCTGTTCTCCTGTTTGGTGAATCATTATATACAAATTCCACTTGTGGCAGAATTTGATCCCATTGATTTTGATGCTCAGCCACCAAACTCCTTAATAAATCTCCCAATCTTCGGTTTACTACCTCAGTCTGCCCATCTGTCTGAGGATGATATGCCAAGCTAAATGAGGATGGTATGCTAAGCTAAAAGACAAATTAGTCCCCAGCTTCTTCCATAGGTTCCTCCAAAAATGACCAACAAATTTGGTATCCATGTCTGATACAATACTCTTGGGTAAGCCGTGAAGTCTAACAACTTCCTTGAAAAATAGATTTGCAATGTGAGTTGCATCACTAGTTTTTTGACATGGTATGAAATGTTCCATTTTAGAAAATCTATCAACTACCACAAATATTGAGTCACATCCTCTTTGCGTTCTTAGCAGTCCTAACACAAAATCCATACTTACAAGATCCCATGGCCTCTTTGGTACTGGAAATGTCTCATACAACCCTGTGTTTTGTCTCCTTCCCTTCGCGTGCTGGCAAATTCTGCACCTATTCACGAATTTCTTGACATCTGTCCTCATCCCTGAACAATAATATGAGCCATTCAATTTTGCAAAAGTCTTATCATGGCCGAAATGTCCAACCAATCATCCACTATGCTTTTCCTTCAGAAGATTCTCTCCCATAGAACTCTTCGGAATACACAACTGATTACCCCTGAACAATAGTCCATCCTAAATTATATATTCAGTCTGTTGGCTTCTATCTCTGAGAACTGGATTATCACATGCTTCATAGGCTTCTTTGAAATCTTCATCATCCCTGTACATTTCTTTGAGGTTATCAAAACCTAAGGTATTTACTCTAAACTCCTGCAGAATCAAAAATTTCCTGCTCAAAGCATCAGCAACCTTGTTAGCAGTTTCAAAAATATGCTTTATAACAAAAGTAAAATTTTGCATGCATTCAACCCATTTTGCATGCTTTTGGTTCAATTTCTCTTGTCAAGTTATGAATTTTAATCCATGGTTGTCTATATACAAGACAAACTCTTTCAGAACCAAGTAATGCCTCCATTTTTTCAACGCCTGTATGACTGTATAAAACTCCTTGTCATACGTGGAATATTTCAACTTTGCTTTGTCCAGCTTCTCATTGAAGTATGCAATCGGTCTATTGTCTTGGTTTAAGACCGCTCCAATTGCGAATCCACTAGTGTCACATCTCACTTGGAATGTCATGCTGAAATATGGAAAAACTAGAACTCACTGTCCAGTTATCTTCTCCTTCATCAACTTGAAACTATTCTCTACTTCCTCTGTCCAATGAAAATATTTGTGTCTTTTCTTGACTGTGTCCATCATTGGTGCACATATGTCACTGAAATTTCTGATGTAGTTCCTATAAAAACTAGCCAATCCATGGAAGATTTGAACTTCAAAGATACTCTTCGACGATGGCCAATCCCTGATTTCTTTTACCTTCTCCAAATCCATCTTCAATTCGTTCGAAGAGATTACAAAACCCAAATAGACGAGTTTTGTCTTCATGAATGACGATTTCTTCATATTGATCAACAATTTCTCTTGTTGTAATCTCCTCATCACAGAAACTAAATTTTTTAAGTGCTATGCTTTAGTTTTACTGAAAATTAGTATATCATCCAGATATACAATCACGAATTTTCCAACGAAATTTTTCAGGACTTCATTCATCAACCTCATAAAGGTTTTTGGCACATTCTTCAAGATAAATGGAATGAAAATCCATTCGTACAAACCTTAATTTGTTTTGAATGTCGTTTTCCATTCATCACCCTCCCTCATCCTAATTTGGTGATATCCACTTTTCAAATCAATCTTTGAAAAATATTTGGCTCCACTCAAGCAATCCATCAAGTCATCCATCCTTGGCAATACAAACCTATATCTGATGGTAATCTTATTAATTTCCCTTGAGTCTATACACATCCTCCAGCCTCCATCCTTCTTTGGGTTGAGCACTGTCGAAACAACACATGGACTCAAGCTCTCCCGAATTAATCCTTTGTCCATTAAGTCCTGGTCCTGTCTCTTAACTTCCTCATTCTCTTGTGGAGTCAACCTGTACACTATTTTTTTCGGCAAGATGGCTCCAGGTATAAGATCAATATGGCGAATTATACTCCTGATAGGTGGTAAACGAATAGGGTAGTTCGTCCACTACTATGTCAGCAAACTCTTCCAACAAACCCTAGATTTCTTCCAGCAAATCATCTATTCTAGTGTTGTTTAAAACAATTTTGGGTTTCCTAACCACAACGAATTGTGTGTCTTCTTTCTTCTTAACTTTCTTAAGAAGTTCTTTCCCACTCATGAGAAGTATTGTATTGTTCATCTCAGGTTTCACTTCTTTATCCTTAATCAACATCAACATGTGCATCCTACCATTTTTTTCCAGAGTGTATGTGTTCTTCCTCCCATCATTCACCACATTTTTGTCATATTTCCATGGTCTACCCAGCAATAGATGACATACATCCATTGGAATGACATCACACAAAATATCATCTTTATATCTTGTTATTTTGAATTCAACTAAACATTGTTTAGTGACATTTACCTGATATCCTTTTAATAGCCACAAAACTTTGTATGGGCTAGGATGCACAACAGTCTCCAACACTAGCTTTTCTACCATGTCTGTAGACACAAGATTGTCTGTGCTACCGCTGTCCACTATGACTTTGCATACACTTTATTTGGTTTTGCAAACAATCCGAAACAAACTGTTTCTTTGGGCTGGGTTCTCTACCTCCTTCTCTGGCTTCAAGAGAACTTTCTGCATCATCAAGGATCTTCCACCTTCTGCATCTTTGGCCTCAACATTTTTCTTCTGCACTTATGAAATGTGAGCTTCGCCTCCATCTTTTTTTCTATCAGGACATTCAAAGGATTTATGTCCAATCTTTCCACATACAAAACATTTTATCTCACCTCCTCTACCTCTTCCTCTTCCTCTTGCTCGCGGAAAATTATTTCTATCGGCATACCATCCTCCCTATGAACTTCCTCCTCTTTTAGGGTGAGTACGAGGTTTCTTTCCTTCATCCTTCGGCTTCTGAGTCCTGTCTTGGAAAATTTCTTTTCCTCTTCTCTGACTTCGACCTCAGCCTCTTTGACCTTGCTTTTGGGATAATCTCTTTTCAGCCTTTAGGGCCATTTGATAAGCATCTTTGACATTCCTGATTGTCATCATGATCATCTCATCCTGAATGTCATATCTCAGACCATTCATGTATCTGGAAACCTTTTCATCATCATTTTCTCGATGACCTACTCTGATGTTGAGCCTGTAAAATTCCTCGGTGTATTCTTTCACTACCATTCCTTTCTATCTCAAGTTTTTCATTCTTCGAAATAGATTGATCTGGTAGTCTCTGGGTATAAAATTGGCTTTCATTTTTGCAACCATTCTATCCCAGATTTTGATTCTTTTCTTTCCTTTGCAATGCCTGTCAGCCTGTAGTTCATCCCACCACAGTATTGCATGCCCTTTAAGTCTGGTAACGACATGTTTAACTTTCTTATCTTCGTCAACATCCTCATAGTCAAAGTATTTATCCAGAGCCCTAAACTAATCTAGAAAATCTTAAACATCTAAGTTTCCTTCATACATCAGAATGTCCATATTTTCTTTGGCTCCAATTCTTGCAATAGCTCTGAATACATGTTCTTTTGCAGCATCTTCGACTGTGACTTCTTCTTTAGCTCCAGCCTCATTTTCGATTTCAGCTTCACTGACATATCCAATGTCAATTGTCCATCTCTGTGCTTTTTCCATAGCATCTAATTGAGCATAGAGTTCTCTCATTTCCCTTTCCATAGTTGGATCGGGCATTACCCTCTCTCTCCTTCTTGGAGGCATTGTTTCAATCTGTTCCCCACAAAAAATAAAAGAAAATGTGGGCTAGGCTCTGATACCACTCTGATGCAACACCACCTACCTTAGCAGGTTCTGCATGACCTCCCAGTCTTAGGATCATTCTTTATCTCCTCGACAGTCTGATTGACTCTTCGATTTCTCCACAGGAAATCACTCACACTCACAAGTGCGTATCCACAGGTCCTTATGAGTCACGTCTTTGCGAATAAACATAAGGCGCTAACTCTCACCCAAGTGGCCAAAAACTATGACCGCGCCCTTTACTTGAAAAGGTGTTTCGGACTTCACAACCTCACTAATCTTGATGTGAGTCCCCCTGACTCTTCAAATTCTGAAAACCGAAAGGGATAACAAATCTTGACTCCTCCCTTGACTTTTCTCCAATGTTAACTCTGATTAAAACCCGGGGCCCATCTTTTTGGCACTTTGGGAATTCATGTATCGACGATTCGAAATGCAGCAACTCCTTTCGCATACTTCCGAAACTGCGATAACCCCTCACCACAAATAAATGACTTTGGGCTCCCCGATGATCTGACGGTCCTAGCTCTTTCGAGACTTCGCAAATCAGGAATTCACAACTCTCAACTCCGAGTCACATCTTCCTCCACATTCGAATTCTGAAATAGTGAAATTCAAGGATGAGATCAATGAATATTGTTGATCCTAATCCAACGACTTATATTCCTTCTAAGCTTATGAGTGCTGAAAAACACTCAGCCTTAAATCTCTTCGTTGATCTGTGAGATCCAATGGTCCACGAAAAATCGACACTTCTCCTTGAAGCGACTCCACCGTACAATCAATCTTTTGAAAGATTTCTTCGACCAAGTACCTCGGAGTTGGGAAACTTCCACCATCAGAACCCTCCCTTCGGATTCAACCTCATGCCCAACTCCAAGTGTTTCTAAAACCTTCTTCCTAAAGGAATTTTGAGAATGTCTTTCTTTGATTATTTGTGATTGAATCTCGACCAATGAATCTCCAGGTCTAATTAATCTGGATCGTCGGTCCACAACACCTCATAGTCACCCTAAAATACACATGAATTCAAATTCCATGGTCAAATTTATCTTTTCAACCTACAAATTGATGCCATTAATTTTTTTCTTTCTCTACTCTTAAGCACTAAAACTCGAAATCTACTTGTAATTTGTGGATTTCACTTTTGTTCACCATTTCCCCCCAAAATTCATTAGAGGATGAAATATGAAACCATGAATATGTTCAATTCATGATGGCTCCTCGCCCATACAATCTTAGTGTTGAACCTTGAACTTTGATGCCATTCTGTAACATCACGCAACTTAACCAGGGAACATTACTATGTGAAAAAACTCATAAAAAATGATTTTTTTTTCTAAACAAATTCCTATAGCTTACTAGCTACGATTTAAACACATAGTCAACTCATTTATGATATTCATAATTAAATTCATCTAAAATGATCTAATTGTCCAAGAATTTAGCTAACGATTCACTCACAACAACAATTAATCATTCACATATACAGAGTTAAGAACTGCAATTAAATTCATGTAATAACTCAACAAATAGATAAACACTTATCTTTTATAAAATATTTGTGCAACCTGATGCTTGGGAATGATGTTCCACCCAACCATAGACTTTTTTTCTAGGATCTCAACAGTAAGTCACCCCTGAGCTAGGCCTAGGAATCCACAAAACAAGGGTCACTCTCAGAGTCCATCATATATCCATATCACACAATCAACTAGTTTTCTCCTACAACTATCCCAAAATTCCTTCATCTCTCTTCCTCTTGACCTCCCCAACTGAAGGACTGTACCCCTTCACTTCTCTTATTCCATTGAGCATCCCATTTGTCTATGAGGTTCTCTCTAGCTCAGGTAGATAGGAATGTCTATGCTAAGAACTCAGGGGAAATCACTGTCAGCAAAACCATGAGTAAAAACAACAACAAACACTTGTTCATACAGTGAAACTCACCCAGGAGTTCACTCTTCATGCCTAAAACCCTAGCTCTTCAATTTCGAACTCCAAAATTCTCTAAAAACACTCCAACGTGCTCAAGAATTTTCCCATACTTGTTGTTCCATATCCGAAACTCTTCTCCCATCTTCCATACTTGTTGTTCCTCTATAATTAAATGTGAAAAACTGGTTGTTACTACCCATACAAATTTCCTCTCTTTCCCCAAGACAGTTGACTGATTGATTGTACTTCAGCACTATTCTCTCCAATAACTATGGGATGTGACCCTCACACCCACCCTATAATAGGTATTCAATTATTGGACTCTCATACACTCAACCATAAATACAATTTTTCCCCAAATGATAATAAAATTTAAAAAAAGTGGATTTGAATTAATACCCATAAATTGTTTCCCCTTGGACCCCTCTCGGGAACTTTCTACGAATTCCCCCTCTTCTGTGGATTAATCATCCCCCTATCTATGTCCATATCCCAACAGTTTGTATTACATTATATTTATTTACAATTCATAAAATACTTTTCACATTTGCATGGCTTGGCCATAGCCACATTTATATATACATTAAGCATTAATTAAATTAGGGATTATAGTGGGGATGTTACATTACGTGTATATTTTACTCCTTTCCAGACCTTCCACGAAACTTTATTTTATTGTAACTAGTATAAAAACAACTAACAAAGGCATTGAAAATATCTTTGACAACTTTAGGGGAGTTTGAATATAACTCTAGGCACCTACCCAATTGTTAGTATCGAGCTTAAGGAATGTTATCCTACATTAGTATCTACAATATCATAGATCAATAGGAATCTTTTATGATACAGTAACTTGTACACCCCATATATATTGAAAATAAGTCTTAAACTCCCTCCACAACTCCAACTAGTCAATCATCCACATGCATCGAAAGTACAACATCGCAACTCTACCTTTGAGTATAAGTATAGTCATTCTATGAAACCTTCAACATCATGTACTTTGGCCTCCTCTTGATGATTTTTTGTCACACCAATTGTTAATAAAAGTCGAAGAATCAATGGCATAGATTTATTGATTATATTTGCCCCCATCGCATAAGGTGTTACTTTATAGAGATTCTCCTTCATGGGTATGGGATCCCATAAGATACTTGAATGATATAGTACTTTGACCCCATATGTGGAATTATTATGAAAATACACCTCATATCATGAACCATGAGTTAAAATAATAACATTGTCATGTCATTATGTATAGAAAATAATGTCATGTTAATTGTTGCATATAATCATGATGACAAAACATCAAAAATAGTAAAAAATCACATGCTACCACATGCCATTATAAGAACATAATATCATGAGATATCATAATCAAATATCCACATGCAACCATTACATGCCATAACATTATAGAATTTCATCATTTAAAGAACCACATTCAAATGCCACATTTCATCACATGATGATATGATCATCATAAAAATCCCATGCAACTACTGCATGTCATCCTAAGGAACATCACATCATTGTATCATTATCAAAATATCCACATACAATTCCCATACTATGCTCCATATTCTAGTCCCCTTCTTGTCATATGGGAATCCAAAATATAAAAGAGATGAATGAGAAATAGATGTTCAAAGGGTATCCATTTTCAAATCAATTCCCATCATAAGAGAGATTGATATAGAGTTTCTCATTGAAATTCATTTCATTTCATCGGAAGATTGAGTAAGATATGGATTACATCAACTATATGTCATAGAACTATCCTTGCTTGAAGAAGAGATATGATTACTCTAGATATATTGGTTTATTGTAAGAATTACAGATACACTATCATTTTATTTTCTAGATACCTCTGGGAATGGACAAAGTTGCAAGTCACAAGGAAGTAATTATACATCCATACCAAAACCAAAAAATGGAAAAAAATAACTTATTGGAAAATGACCACTCCAATATGATGCTCATATTTTTACCATGGCAATTCCTCCTAGAAGAATCTAGAACACTATTCTTATTCATTGGATATATTGTAGTTAAGAGTGAAACAAGATTTTTTCTACATTAAAAG
>ML815206.1:61055-84486 GCA_009831015.1 Picea engelmannii | reverse complement strand
TTCTGTTCAAGTGCTATTTCTGTTGCTATTTCGTATATCATTTCTGTGTATTGTGAAGATTATGCTGGATATTTCAATGTTATTCTGTTATTTCTAGCATTTCGTTTCTGTTCTGCATATTTTATATATCTGGTATCTTGCATAAATATACTAATGTGAAATGTGTAACTTGAGAATGTGAAGAGGATATACATTGCTCATCTAAAGGTACAAGGAAATGACAGTATGACACGCATAACCTATCCATAACAATAGTAAGACACTCTATAGGAATGTGTGGATTTTTATTGATCATATATCTATGTATTGTTGGTTAACTTAGTTAGTGAAGTAAAAAAAAATTAAGCCTGTGATTTAATGATTTTATGTGGTTGATTTAATTCAAGATCTTACACTTTACTTGACGAATGGTTAGCAAACCATTCCTAAGACTACCCCTAAACAAGAATAGTATCGTTGAGGAAGGTTTGTCCAATCCTTCCCCATTATCCCCCTAAATTTTAATACCAATTTTAGGCGAAGGGTCAACATATCGATGCTTTGGATTATCCTTGACATGAATGATATGCTTGTAGGGGCCGAATAGATTTAAACATCAATTTATTTCATAAACTAAGACAATAACTTTATAACAGAATAATAATATTCATAATAGTAACTTCAGTAACTTAAATTTAACAACGAATAATAAATTTTTATAACAGATTAAAAACAATGCATAATTTTAAATAAATGGGTCTGATGCTAACCCTCTACCTGTTCACTTGCCTTGTTGACCGTTGTTGCACTGTGTAAACGCTGCCCAAAACCTAGTTCCACCCTGCCAACTAGGTAACTTCCTAGATCCAGGATATCATATGGATATCATGGCCCCTGTGCCCAAAACCTCCACCAAATCAGTGCCTGTACTGATCCAATCCAACTCCAAAACTCAACTCCTCTCTACAATCCAAGAGCCCCAAAAATCAATCCCCAATCTCCCATAGAATTCCCTTTTCGTAAACCTTCTTCCCCTCCATATTCCTCCTTCATCGACTCGTGCATTTACTTCCTTACCTACCCCTCGTTAATTCCCCTTATCCTTTCCATTATTATTTCATCCTCTCGTGATTAATATGTTATCCCTTTCCATATATGTAACCTTTTAATTTAAATAATATAACTTATTAATCTATTAAATTTAATATTCATGTTATTAAATGTAATAGGTAGTTAATTAATTAATTAATTAATCAAAATTATAACCTTTAATTAATTAATAACTACTTAATTAATATCATTAGATCAATCTTTGTTTAATTAATACCTTGTTAAGAAAATTAATCCCCTAAATAAATTTTTACTTAATAAACCCTAAGTATATATTGTATTAGGGTTGCTACATACACCCACCCTTCAGGAAACTTCGTCCCGAAGTTAAGGTGTCTTATGGTACAAAGGAAAAGAAACCTAGTTCAGACATTCATAACAAGTAACTGACATTATCAGTAAGTAAGTCAAGAAAACTCATACATACTAGTGTATATGTACAAGAATTGCATGTGTAGCTAGTACATACAATTCTCGTGCATGTTCTAATAATCAAACTGTCATCCTTTAGTATTTTATGTATGCATCCAATCCAGTCAGCAAGACTAGTCTTTTATAAAAGACAACAAACCAATCAATTGTTTGAGAAATCTTTTAATTACTATTATATGGTTCGACAATGTTATTTTAAACAACTGTGGTTTGGTTACGAAATTATGAATATTCATATACATACATTTCTCTTTTTTTTTTTTTGAAGGGAAAAAATTAAATTACACCACAAGACAGATCTCCATACTTTCTCAACTATTACTACTCATCCTTCCTCCCTAACCTACTTCCATCTCCATTCCTATCCTTCATATTCTAGACTATCTTGGAGCGTCAACTATATTGACATAACTCCAAATAGAACCCGTAAGCGGAAGTGTCTCTATCTCGACCAAGATTCCCTAGCAGGCATCTAACAGTCATCATCACACATCTTGGGGAGCGTGAACTAACACCTTCCTCCCATGACTTCAGGTTTCGGAGGATACATGGTTGGAAATGCCTCCACCCCTCCTAATCATAACTAGGGTCCACACCCTACAATGGAGGATACACAGTGGGAAATGCCTCCACCCCTCCTAATAGGACTAGGGTCCACACCCTACAATGGAGTACATAGTGGCACAGTGTTGCTGGAGGTTTTGTCATCGTTTATTCGGTTTTGGGCAGTGTCATCACCTGAAATCATGCACTGGTCCACATATCATAGCAATGCATCCGAACCAATAGAAATTTCACATACAATATTCATACCATAATGTTTCTCGGTTAGTGGTACTGATATCCACTTTCATCATCATTATTCATTGGCTATTTCATAGCCCATAACCTGCAGATTAGTCTGTAACACAAACTCATACATTTCTATGCATTATCATCATATAATTGCATACTATCATCATTTCAATTTGGTATCCCTGTACCGATAAATTAACATCAAAGTTTTCCAGTTAGAAATAGATCTCATAATATCCCATAATTCAATTTCGACATCTATTCATAAGATTATCATTTACCCAAAATAGATTGCATCATGTCCAACATCATCCTATTAGCATTTAAACATTCATTAAATTCACATTCTCACAATATGTCGCATCATATACATCATCATCAATAATGTTTAAACATTCATAAAATTTACATTCACGTAGTAGATCGCATCATATACATCATCATCAACAACATTTAAACATTCACAAAAGTTCATAAATTTTAAAGTTTAAGTGTATCACTTAATAGTTTCACTGTGACTAGAAAATAAAGTATATAGGCCTCAGGTAATCCTGGTTATATAACTCAAAAGGTGGTGTTACATACACCCAACCTTCAAGAAACATGTTCTTGAGGTGGTAAAAAAAGTGAAGGATAGTCTCGTCGTAATGTCTCGGCGTCTTCCCAAGTAGCAGATCCTGGACTATACTTGTCCCACTGGACCTTAACTTGGTCTACCAAATGGTTCCTGAGCTGTCAGACTCTACGGTCCAATATGCATAACGGTTCTACCGTGAGGGTTCCCACGTATGATACTTGCAATTCCTTCCAATTTAGTTTATGTGATTCATCAACAACATAATGACGTAAAACAAATACATGAAATACATTATGAGTTTTATGCAAGTGGGGTGGAAGTACGAGACGATATGTAATGGGTCCAATTTTCTCTTGGATCCTGAATGGTCCTATAAACCGAGGTGACAACTTTGTCCCCTTCCTGAACCATATGGTACTCTTATTAGGCCTGATACAAATGAAAACCTGGTCTCCCACTTCATAACTTCAGTCGGTCCTGTGTGCATCTGCATAACTTTTCTGCCTATCCTGTGCTTCCTTTAGTCTATGCCTAATCTAAATCACCTTTTCCTCCATTTCTTGAATCAATTCTGGCCCAACTGTTACTCAGTCTTCTAGTCTATCCCAACTCAATGGCGTTCTACATTGCCTCTCGTACAAAGCTTCCTAGGGTGGCATTCCGATGGAGCTATGATAACTGTTATTGTAGGCAAACTCTACCAAAGGTAGGTACTTCTCCCACTGGGTTTGATTATCCATTACATACATCCTAAGCATGTCTTCCATGACTTGATTTACTCTCTCAGTTTTCCCATCTGTTTCAGGATGATAAGTTGTGCTTAAGTTTAGTTGAGTCCCCAACGCTGACTGTAAAATTTTCCAGAATCTAGAAGTGAATCTGGAGTCCCTATCTGAAATGATCTTCTTAGGTATACCATGCAAATGGATAACCTCACTTACAAACACACATGCCACATCAGTGACATCGTAAGTGTCTCTAACCGGAATGAAATGAGCACTCTTGGTTAACTTATCCACTATCACTAGAATGGCATTGTGTCTATGGGATGTGAGTAGAAACCCCACAACAAAATCCATAGATATGACTTCCCACTTGGACATAGGGACATCATGTGGTTGTAGGAGGCCTGCTGGGTGATGGTGGTCAGCTTTCACTTGTTGACACTCCAAGCATTTGGCGACGAAATGGACTACATCGTGCTTCATGCCTACCCAGAAGAAGAGCTTCCTCATATCTGCGTACAGCTTCTTCACACCCAGATGCGCACAATAAAGTTCTCTATGGGCTTCCTTCAGTATGATGCTTCGAATATCCCCATTCTCAAGGATGTACATCCTCCCTTGATATCTTAACAATCTGTCTATTTCCAGACTATATCCTTCATACTTTGGGTCTAACTGCCTCCTTCTCTCGAGGTTTGAAGTAATCTTTAAATACCAACTGTCTCCTAGGAGTTGTGTCATCACATGTTCCCTCAAATTGACCTTTAAGGTTACCAAGGAGAAGATACGTGGTCTCCTACTCAAGGCATCCGTGACCACATTTTCCTTTCCCTTGATGTACGAAATACCAAAATCGTACTCACTCATAAACTCACTCCATCGTCTTTGCCTGGCATTCAGATCTCTTTGAGTGAAGAGATGTTTCAAACTTTGATGGTCTGTTTTGAGCTCAAAGTTTCACCCAACAAGATAGTGCCTCCAAAGTTTCAGAGCTAGTATTACAGCTGCCAACTCTAAATCATGAGTCACGTATAAATCTTCTTTCTTCTTCAACTTCCTTGATGCATAATCTATCACTCCTCCATCCTGCATTAGTAGGGCTCCCAATCCTTACTTTGAGGCATCCGTGCAGATTGTGAAGTCCTTTTCCATATCCGACACTCGTAGAATTGGTGCACTAGTTAGTAACCTCTTAAGCTCAATGAATGCACTATCACATTCTTCTGTCCATTCATACCTGACCCCCTTGTGTTGCAAAGTGCTGATGGGTTTTTCTATTTTTGATAATCCTTCCACAAATCTCTGGTAATAACCCGCTAGCCCCATGAAGCTCCTCACCTCATGGGCATTTTTCGGCACTGGCCATTCCATAATGGCCTTTACCTTTTCTGGGTCCATAGAGATTCCTTCGTTGGAAATGATATGACCTAAATAGTGGATCTCTCTCTGGAAGAAGGAACACTTCGACAACTTCCCATATAATTTGTTCTCTGTGAGGCAAGACAACACTATTCACAAGTGTTCCTCGTGTTCTCTTTCATTCTTGGAATAGATGAGGATATCATCTAAAAAGACTTGTACAAAACGGTCTAAGTACTTCCGGAATACGTCGTTCATGAGGCTCATGAATACTGTTGGTGCATTGGTCAATCCAAAAGGTACTACAACAAACTCGTAATGTCCAAACCAAGTTCGAAAGGCATTTTTTGGGATATGACCTTCCTTAATCCTTAACTGATGATACCCTGATCACAAATCAATCTTTGAGAATACCACTGCTCCTTTCATCTAATCGAAGAGGTCATCTATTCGTGGCATTGGGTACCTATTTTTCACTATAGCACGATTCAAGTCCTTGTAGTCTATACACAGTCGTAAGGATCCATCGTTCTTCTTTACAAAAATTACTGGTGTGCCCCAGGGTGAGACACTGGGCCTTATTAGCCCTAAGTCCAGTAACTCTTTCAACTGCATTTGCAATTCACAAAGTTCTGGTGCTGTCATCCAATACAAAGTCTTGGATATTGGTTCTGCACCAGTTTTTAGCTCAATAGTAAAATCAAGCTCCCTCTCAGGAGGTAACCCTGGTAACTCGTTCGGAAAAACATCCTGAAATTCTGACAATACTGGGTACTGATCCAATGAGGGTCCCTTCCATTCATTCACTGCTTCCACTACATAAAGTCGACACCCTTTCCTCAAGCATCACTTAACCTTCATAGTTGATATAAATCATAATGACACTTTTCTTTGTACACCCTGGATCTCTACTGGTCTTCCTTTATCATCGACACAAAGCACCCTCTTTGTGAAACAATCTACCAAAGCTCGATGAGCTACTAACCAATCCATTCCAATNTAGGTCTACTATACAATTATCAACACTAGGTCCTACCGCTTGTTTTTCCCCCAAAGCCATCTCGACTTGTTTAAATTCATCATGCTCGTAGGCTGCCAACCCACTCTTTTCTAATGAAGATGGTGAAATGAAACTATTCGTTGCACTAGAATCAAACAAAATCTTGACATTGATATGATTTAGCGTACCTGATGACTCCACCACCGTGGATTGATGTTCGGCCTGGCAGTTATTAACCGCTGCGTAAATCTGGTGGCTGTTACTTGCTCTCCCCATCGATGCCTTTCCTTCTCTATGCATGAATCCTGATTGTAACTCTAGGTAGTCATGCTGGTAATGGGGTCCTCCGCACCCCCAACAGGTAACACGAGATTGAACCTGTGCACTGTTATGTGTCTGTCTCTGAAATGAGTTCCTTCCCCTGGAACCCCTACCCCTACTAGTTGTTCCCTAAGATGGTCGTGGACCTGTCTGCACCGTTGGCGATGAACGAGATGCTACACTCACTGCCATTGAAATCCCTGCAGCTATTGTCCTTGGCACGACTCTGTTACCATATGGCGGTGGCCTTGAACCCCCTCCCCTAGGAAATGTCCTTGGGGCCTTTCCTACGAATCCAGGGCGATGCGGAAATGTCGGTCTTGTACCCTTCATTAAGTTCATGTGTTCTTCTGCATAACATGAATTTTCCACCGCTTCCGCTACTAAAGATGGTTTCCACATCCGCACCATAGCTCTTATCTTAGGGTTGAATCCATAGACGAAGCGCTCTGCCTATCGTTGGCCATTGTTCATATACGAAACATATTTGACCAGTTCCATAAACCTGATCTCATATTCTTCTACAGTTTTGTTTCCCTATACTAAGGCATGAAATGCCCCTACCCATTGTTCCTCATAGTATGCTGGTAGATATTTCCTTCGGAACCTCTCCTCGAAAATTTCCCAAGATACTGTGTCTGGGGTAAGGTGTAGTTGTCTTTCCTGGTTTCCCCACCAGTTCAAAGCGTTGTCTCTTAACTAAAAAATTGTGATCTTTGCCTTTGAGTTGGACACATAGACCCTTAAGGAAAAACACCTTGTCATGCCCTCCAAACATGCTTCCATGCATTCAATGGCGCGACCTCCGGAAAACTCCGAAAGTTTGATCTTCTGCAATTCTCGTGTGATGTCTTCAGGTGGAGGTCCTCCCCCTAAATCCCTTGACGCTTCTGGATTACTCATTCTAGATGGTGGGGGTTCCACTTCAGTCGCCGGTTGCACCCCTTTAAAGTCTCGTTAATGGCTTCCAACGAGCGTAGGATGAGGGCTAGTTCGGACGATGGTGGTGGTGGCGCTGGCGGTGTTGGAGGTGCTTGCGACGACGATCCCCTGCCTCGATTCCCTCAAGTCTTGACCATCCTGTATGCTTTGACCTGCATCAACCAAAGTTGTCAGGGTGAGTTCCAGGATGTTTCAAATTGGTGCTACACAAACTAGAAACAGGGTTAGGCGTAAGTTTTCTTTACTTGTCTGTAAACAAACATTACTCCTTTAGGGGATTGGCTAGGTTAGGGTTAGGATTAAGCATCTAAAATTGATTTCTTCACACCTATGAAAAAAAAAAAACTATTGGTTCCCTTGCCCTATAACTACGCTAGCCTTGCACCATACTCGCCACTTCCTATGCTTACTCTACTAGTGCATATGTCGCCTCTTTCCCGCTTGTCCTAGTCTAAGCCCTTTTTAACTTTTCACTTACAACTTGATTAAAGTGACTTCCGACCTTATGTTTATTAATTTATGACGAAAGGCATACACCTATTGAAAATGGGCACAATTAATGATCTTTTAATCTTATTTAACCTTAAACCATTATTTGATGGCTATGCATTGAAGATGCTGGCATATTCTTAGTCGTCCTCCAAAATCATTGGGTCAGATTTATTATTCATAAATTTCTTGCATTTATCAAGGCATTCGTTAACATGTTTACTTTTTAACGTTTACCTAATCACATTAAAAAAAATTGTTGTAAGGATATATAATTACCACGTTTAAATGATTAAATAGGATTAAACTGTGGCATCTAAATAATTGTCCACAACTGCTAGCCACGTTTCGGCGTTCACTAGCGCTATGTACCTTTCAACGTTAGTGTTCTTATTAAGATGCTTCGCTTGGTGGGGGTCTTGGGTTCAAAACCCGAGGACCCCAAAACAATTTAATTTACTTAATTAATCATAATTACTTTTACTTAATTAATATACTTAGTTTTAATTTGTTGTGTATATTATATTATTATTACTGGTTTTTTTTTTAAAGGCGCATACATGGTGTGTTGGTGTTTGGTTGTTCCTTAAGGCTTAGGTAGTGGGTGGTCTTGGTTTCAAAACCCATAGACTCCAAAATAGGGCAAGCATGAAGCCCATGTGCTCTCTTTGCTTCCTCCAGCTCCCTCGTATCTAACCCTAAAAACCCTACACCTGACAACTCTTCGAACCCCACACGTCCTTCCTCTGTCGCCTCCTTCTCATCTACCAAGACCTTCCTCTCTCAGCCAGTGTAGCGTTGAGCTTTTCTTTTTGGACGTTTAACCTCAAAAATGCAGGGAATAACGTTCGAGCGGTTGGTTCTCAGTCTCTTGATTTGCAGTTGCAGGCTCTTTTTGTTGCTATAATAGCCAACTCCTTAAAGAAGAAAAAGAGGTTTCTTCGTTGTATGCTATTTTCCACTTCCTGACTGGAGGGTTTTGGCAGCATCACCATCGAAGCATTGAATCAGCAATGGATCAAAATAGCAAAAGAATTGTCATGGCACTACAGAGTGGGTTAAAAAGTGAGCTGACATGGGCCTTAAATACTCTTACAGTGTTGTCCTTCAAAGAAAAGGAGGATCTTCAAAAAGATGCTACTCCTCTTGCTTCAACAGTGGTATCTATGGCATCTACTGCAGTGCTACAAAGTATTCAATCAGAAATGGTTACAAGGTATGGCAATTGAATTTTAAAGTTGCGAATTGTGTCCAGATGTGGAGCTCGCATCGCATCCCATCGGTAATTGTCAATTATTCTAAAATGCGACATTGACAATACCCGCAGTTGAAGGAAGCACCTTCAATTCTATTGTAAATGCATTCACATCCTCGAATGAATGCATCACCAGCCTCAACCTTCGCTTGGGTTGGGAGATCTTAAGGTTGGAGGGTCAAATCTCTTGGACCTGACACTATGGCCATCCGAAGAAGGATTTATTTCGATCTTCTCCGCTACGATAGCTCAGGGGATGCAGAAGAAGACGAAGATTTTGTCAATGGCAACGACAATGCCAAGCCTAGAATTCCTACCTGGAATGGCTTAGATGTTGCCGCTACATCACACTACAGACGACGTATAAATAAGAGTTTAAGGAGAACTGCCACAGATTTACCACTCTCTTCAGCCCCGAAAAATGGAAAAATCCATGGAAATAATGTTGCAGAGAATTTCTTAAATTCCCCCTCCACTGTCCCGGACATCAGATTCTTCACGGAAGACACTGTGGAACGATCCGGATCAGGATTTTCAGAACAAACTAAAGCAGGGAATGGGGAATTTGACGCCATGCAGAGAACTCTGTATTACTATTGATAGCAGATGATAATAATAATACCAAGAAAGATTAGCCATTTTCCCTCGATAATCAGATAGAACACACGAACACAGACGATTCTTTGATTTTCTCGCAAGAAACAGATATGGATGCAGATGAAAATGGAGTTATAGGTATTGATTCGGCCGACCCAGAGGACATGGATTCTGTTTGTTTTCCAGGGCACGTATATCGACCAGCATGAATACGCTATCAAATCTTGAAGATGTTTCGAATACGTGCAACAATTAGGGTTCTCCCCCTGAGTTGAGGCAGCGGACTGTGACTGGGAGTTTGAATGTAAAGGCCAAATCTTGCATGAAATGCATAGTTGAGACTGAAACAGTGGAAGAGGAGGCTCTAAATGGGGCTGCTACCCCAAGCGTTGGTTTGCAGCAGTAGCCGCCACCTGACAAGGATTCAAATAAGGGAATGGTGAGTTTCGGAGATCCCCAGGAACCACTGGATTGGGAGCGCGTGATCGCTCACATCTATGAATGTAAGTATGTATATTTCATACAAAACCTCGTCTAGTAGTTAGTTGGTTCAATTTTTCTACCATTCATTCATAGTAATGATTTCAATTTTCAAATTTCTCACAATCAATCCATTGCGATAGCACTATAAATGGATTTGCTAATTAAATTTTCTTAAACTAACAATCCATCCCCTATTCCTACACTTCATTCAACTCCATCCCCTATTCCTACACTTCAACTCTGAAATGAAAATGTGCAAATCCTTTCCCTTTATCCATAGAAGAGGTTAGAGTCACAAAAGAAAATTTGTGAAGTTGCAATAGACCATTTGGGTCTCTGAGTGTTTGGTGTTGGTACTTTCAGTTCTTTGCTAGACAATTGGGGACTTTGGACGATATCTCCTTGGGTAGTTTGTTCTTGATAGACATACCTCTTCTCGAGGAATAGACTATTACATGCATTGTCAGCATGTGGAGATGCATGCTCATTTAAAAAAATTATTCTTAAATGAGCAATGCATTATCTTGTTCTGTTTTGTTTCCCTGTGTTTGGATGTCCTCAAGACCATTCCTTTGCTGACTTATTGTTTTTTTTTTAACTAATACTTTCTATATTCACATAAATATATTTACATCGTCAAAGCAAAAACAAAGTTGGAAGGATATTTACAATGGCACTCAAATCCTCTTCCTCAATGCTACTAAAACAGTAATAAAGTCCAAATAGGCAGCAGGTTCTAACAACTTGGCATATTTGGTAAGCAAAAAAAACCTTTTGCCAAAAGTTGCATGCATACCTCATATCTCTACATATGATAAAAGGCAGACAAAGAGATAATGCCATTATCAAAAGCACATTTACGCCAAAGTTCCTGGAGGAGAAACAAAGCAGAGATTCTCAGACAGTGCCAAATACCACTTAGAGAAGAGCGAACTAGAGACCTGAAGTCACCAAACAAGGTTGCATGCCAATGCACCCTCCCCTTAAGAATAGTTGCAAGCCTGCATGTTGTGCCCGCTCTGATACCGAATGTAGGGGTAGGTTTAGGGTTGATCGTAGTTTTCAGCAGCTATATGTTTCTCACACAAATTTTAGGATGTAATTTTTTCTTTTTTAACTTCATTTTAGATGTCATAAATATTTTGTTATGATATCCAAATATTTATGTAACAACCCTAGTAGCTTGTTTTACTTTAGTAAATTCTTGTTAAAAATCGTATTGCATTTATTTATTTTATTTTTTATTTTTATTAAAATCTCTGTGTTTTGTTTGCAGGTCAGGCGTAGCTGAAGTTAGAGATGGGAACTTGGCCCATAGGCCCAGATTTCAAACTAAGATGCTCTGATACCATGTGTAGGGGCTGAATAGATTTAAACATCAATTTATTTCATAAACTAAGACAGTAACTTCATAACAAAATAATAATCTTCATAATAGTAACTTCAGTAACTTAAATTTAACGACGAATAATAAATTTTTATAACAAATTAAAAACAATGCATAATTTTAAATACCTGGGTCTGATGCTAACCCTCTGCATGTTCACTTTCCTTGTTGACCACTGCTGCACTGTGTAAACACTGCCCAAAACCTAGTTCCACCCTACCAACTAGGTAACTTCCTAGCTCCAAGATATCATATGGTTATCCTGGCCCCTGTGCCCAAAACCTCCAGCAAACTGGTTCCTGTACTGATCCAATCCAACTCCAAAGCTCAACTCCTCTCTGTAATCCAAGAGCCCCCCAAAATCAATCCCCAATATCTCGTAGAATTCCCTTCTCATAAACCTCCTTCCCCTCCATATTCCTCCTTCACTGACTCGTGCATTTACTTCCTTACCTACCCTTCGTTAATGCCCGTTATCCTTTCCTTTATTATTTCATCCTCTCATGATTAATATGTTATCCCTTTCCATGTATGTAACCTTTTAATTTAAATAATATAACTTATTAATCTATTAAATTTAATACTCATGTTATTAAATGTAATAGGTAGTTAATTAATTAATTAATTAATCAAAATTATAACCTTTAATTAATTAATAACTACTTAATTAATATCATTATATCAATCTTTGTTTAATTAATACCTTGTTAAGACAATTAATCCCCTAAATAAATTTTTACTTAATAAACCCTAAGTATATATTCTATTAGGGTTGTTACAATGCTTGAGGAAGGGTTGACCCAACCTTCTTGAATTTTCCCATTAGTGAAAATATTAGTACTGTGAAATAATCATTTGACCCTTCCTCAATCTCCCCCTAGAGATGAATATTATTCTTGAGGAATATTTGGTTTAACCTTCCCGGGCTCCCTCACAAAATGAATACTAAATTTAAGGAAGGCCCAATTGACTCTCCCCCATACTCCTCTTAGGCACAAATACTATGCTTTAGAAATTTTCAATTGAACCTTCCTTGATCCCCCCTTCAACAAGAATAGTATTCTTAAGGAAGGTTCAATCATCCCTTCCCCAGGTTCCATATCACAAGAATACTAATATTAAAAAAACATTTTTCCAAACCTTCCTTTGGCTCCCCAAGAGGAAAATATTATGCTTGAGGAATGATTAGGAAGCAATTCATTGCCTCCCTCTCAATTCAAATATTAATATTGAGGATGTTTTGGATGACCCTTCCCCATGGTCGACCTTAAAAATAATAGTATCCTTTAGGAAGGGTTAGATAACCCTTCTTGAAGCTCCCCCTTGAAATGAATACTAAGTTTGAGGAAGGGTTTGAAAACCTTTTGAAGTACTCCCACTAATAATAAATACTATTGTTAACAAAGGGTAGGCCAATCATTATGAGAACTCCAACATAAAAATAAAACTAATCTCAAGGAAGGGACATCTATCCCTTCCATGCAATCCCCTTAGCGAGGTGAATAATATGATTGAGGAAGGGTTCATAGAACCTTCCTTTTCCTTCACCTGAATGAAAATATTATTTTTATGGAAGGGTTTCTTCACAACTATTGAGGAAGTGTTTCTTTAATATTCCTTGTTCTCCTCAATTATGAGAATATTGTGACTAAAGAAGAGTTAGCCAACACTTCCTCACACTTCTCCTTGATTCAAATACATTTCTTTAGAAATAATCATTGAAATTTTCTTCAACCACCCCATAGTGATAATGGTACTATCAAGTAAGGATCGGGTAACCCTTCTTTGATCTCCCCCTAGAGGTGAATAATTCTTATGGAAAGTATAGTGAATTATTCATTGGGTTATCTCATGACATGAAAACTAAGATTGTGGGAGGTTCAACAAACCTGTCCCTAGGATCACCCTCAATGTGAATACTAAACTTACATAAGAGTGAATTGATTCTTCCCTAAACTCCCTTTTGATGATAATAATAATCCTAAGAAAATATTGGTTGATTGTTCGTAGTGCTCCCCTTAGACATGAATAATATGTCTTAGTAAATGTCAACTAACCCATCCTCCTGATCCCCCTCAACATAAATACCATGGCTTAGGAAGTGTTGGAGGAAGTTCCATGGACTTCCTCTTCACAATAATACTAATATTAAGGAATGGTTATCCAACACTTCCCTAGGATTCCCCTTGAGGAGAATACTAGGATTGAGGAAGGGTATTTTGACGCTTCCTCAGGCTTTCCCTTAATGAAAATTCTATGCTTGGGAAGGCATATTTGAACTTTCCCCAATGTCCCTTGTGATAATAATAATATATGCTTGGAAAAGTGTTGATTAACCCTTCTTTATTCTCCACCTCAACAACAATACTATGCATGAGGAAATAGTTCTCAAACATTACATATGCCCCTATATGAAACTATGTTTAAGGAAGGGCCAATTGATCGTTCCATGGGCTTCTCCTTGACATGAAAACTAAGCTTATGGGAGGGTCCATTGACCTTTCCCCAACAATCTCTTGCTTTGCAAGTCAAGATGCTAGGGAAAATAAAATATTCTTTGATATAGGTTTATGTAAATGTTATGAACCATAATTCCTTTACATCATTCTTTCTTACTGAAGTAATGATAGGATTGAAAAGCCTCATAGTTATGATGGCATTGAGTATTTTCATTTTGAGTTGAAAGAAATATGGTTTTGTTAAAAATTCGTATTCACCAATATTAGGAGCTATCAATAGACAATTTTGATCATATCTCAATATGATTCCTTAGTTATATGATTATGAATACCGTTCCATCATAACAAAAAGGATTAAACAAAATAGTAAATATTTTTAAAATATCATTATTATTTTTCTTGCTAGATTCAAAATATATATATAAAAAAAAATTAAACCAATATGGATTTGAAAGGAAGATTTGTCAAAAAGATAGAGAGAATCCTCTATTTGAAAATGAACATGTTTATAGGACGCCACTCCATATAAAACAAGGGGATTTGAGGAGCAACGATTCCTTACCAAGAAGAGAGATAGCAACAAGAATTGCAATTGAAGCCAATGACACTACAAAGAGAAAAATAGGTTTAGTTTGTGAGATTTGTTTTAAACCTCTAAATTCAACCCCTAAAATCGAAACAAGTAATTGAAACGGTTAATTGAAAGTTGAAATCGCAGACATGCAAGGAAAAGAACAAGATGAACTTATAAAATCCAATGATGCTACAAAGAGAAAAATAGGTTTAGTTTGCAAAATTTGTTTTAAGGCTGTAAATTAAACCCCTAAAATCGAAACAGGTAATTGAAAGATGAAATCATAGACATGCAAGGAAAAGAACAAGTTGAACTTAAAATCATCATATCACTTTCATTCAAACTTCTTCTGGCACAATTCATGCTCCTTTGAAGTTCGGAGTAATATAAGCATAGATGCATCACTATAAAGCAATGTAGAAAACTTGCCATGTTGGAACTTGTTTAAATAGAAAAATTTATGTGACTAGAACTGACTTTAATTATGTTAACAATGTCAGGACTAGGTGAAACGTAGCCCGAGTTGAAGAGCACCATGATGTTGTCTAGACGAGAAACCATGCGTGTATTTAACAAGAAATTCATAGAAATACATGATTTCAAGCAAAGTAGCATGGAATCATCTCTACATGATGACGACAAAGTCTTCAATAGCTTAATCCAAGCTTAAATTTGTAGTATATATGTTAACATCGCCATGGCTCATGTCTCATAGATACCAATGCTAACAATTATCCCTAATTCTTAGGAGCTTACTACTACCCAATGTATTCAATATGTTACAGTATTGGAATCTCCATAATAGAATAGATCTTATTGCACTCATTACCACTATAAGGTACTCATACAAGACCATAATGTAATCTTATTAGCGATATTTGTAATCAATAAGACTGTAATAACCCACGAGCTTTACTTCTACATGTTTGTGCTCTAGTTCTACGATCTATTTGGTACAATAAGCTATCACCTTTGATATGGAGTTACTTATAACCAAATAAAGTATGAGATTAAACAATCATAATGAGTAATAACTAATGAATCATACCAGTTTCAAATATTGTTCACTTTTATGGGAATACTAGAACACTTTCCATTACTAAGTAGTTCTAATTGCCAAGCATAATGATTCCATAACAATAGATAGCTATATGATAAGTAATAGTAATGGGTATTTCTTATGTAACAACTTCATATAGGGAAATAACTCATGTAACAAGCTGCTAATCTCATGGAGATTAATCTTATGTGTAATGTAAGAACGTAAGAACCTAATGACTAGACTAAGCTTAGATATGTAACTACACTATCTTAGAGATAAGCATTGTTCAAGCTCCATGACACTCTAAATCCATATCATATCTATGTGGTTATGATGGTACAATGATTTAGAGGTATCCAATGATATGTTTGATGTTCTGTGCTTAGTTTGTTCATGTTAACCAAGCTTAAATTGTACATTGATTACGAAACAATCTATCAATTATGGAACCGTGATATAAGCATAACAATATATTCTCAATAGTGAGAGTCCATGGTATTACTAGTGTTCACATTATGCTCAAGCTTACAAGTATCATCACATAAGCAATAATAGTTAGCATGCTTACAAAGAGCTCAGTTTTGTAATCATTACGATGATTACTAGGAATAAGAAGATCTCGTACAAGCTAATACAATGGTAATTATATAAGAATAATAGTATCACTTAAGCTCTATCATAGATTCTATTAGAATAATCATGTATCAATACCATGGATGTGTAAAGGTAGATCATAGTTAGTGATAAAATGAGAAACAAAGAATACAGAGAGTGAGAGCAGAGCAGAAATATAATTCAGTATATTAGGAATGCAAGTTAAAGAGTACAATAGAAAAGGGAAGCTAGTTGAGCTAAATAGGCTCAAGCAAATCAAGAAATGATAGTACAGCTGGCTAGGACAACTGGCAATGTACAGTCAGACTATTGAGGTTACATTATATTTAACACTCCCTCTTAAACTCAACAATTACAAATATCAGCACTGATGATGCCCAAGTGTTGTCTCTGAAAATCAAAAACGGATTTTCCCAGTGGCTTTCTGAAGATATCTGCAAGTTGATCTTGAGAGCCATAGAATTGAAGTGCAATATCACCATTATTGACTAGATCGCGGATGAAGTGAAATCGAGTGTCAATGTGTTTTCTTTTCTTGTGAAACACATGATTTTTGGATAGATCAATTGCTGAGGTGTTGTCACAGAAGATAGGAGTTGGATCATTTTCTGTATGTGACATATCTTTCAATATTCTTCTCAGCCACACAGCTTGACAGGAAGCTGAGGTAGCAGTGACATACTCTGCCTCTACAAAAGATATTGATACAATTGGTTGCTTCTTTGATGCCCATGAAATTAGGTTCGTGCCCAGGTGAAAAACATGTCCTGAGGTGCTTTTCCTGTCATCTAGGTTGCCTGCAAAATCACTGTTTGTGTAACCAGAGAGTTGATAATTATCAGATTTAGTGTACCATAAGCCAAAATTGAGAGTTCCTGCAACATATCTCATAATCCGTTTCGCCATATTACAGTGAGAATCTTTGGGGGATTCCATGTATCTGGAAATAAGACTGGCTTCATACATAATATCAGGCCTAGTTGTTGTAAGATACAACAAACTGCCTACTAAACTTTTGTACAGGGTAGGGTCCACTGTAGGGCCTTCGTCTTTCTTGATCAATTTTGTGACTAGGGGTATAGGGGTTTCTGCTGGATTGCATTCTTCCATGCATAATCTTTTGACGATGTATGTTGCATACTTTTTCTGACAGAAAAAAATTCCTTTGGTTGATTGATCAACCTCAATCCCCAAAAAATATTTCATTATGCCAAGATTTGTCATCTCAAACTTAGATTGCATGGCATGTTTAAAATTGGTTAACTCAATATTTCTAGTATATATCATGTCATCAACATATAAGCATACAATCAAAATTTTACCGTGCTGATCTATTTTGGTGTAAAGAGTTGGTTCATTTTGGCTTCTGTTGAAACCACTTTTGATCAGGTAAGTGTCAAGTCTATTGTACCAAGCTCTTGGAGCTTGCTTTAATCCATACAAGGATTTCTTCATCCGATATACTTTGGATGGATGCTCTTGGACTTCAAATCCAAGTGGTTGATCGACATAAACTTCTTCTTCTAAGAAACCATTCAAGAAAGTTGACTTGACATCCATCTGGTATACTTGCCATTTGTGTTGGGCTATTATGGCCAATAGAGTCCTTACAGTGTCTAATCTTTCTACTGGAGAAAAAAGTTTCACCATAATCAGTACCTGGTTTTTGTGAGAATCCTTTGGCAACAAGTCTTGCCTTGTGTTTTTCAATCTGCCCTTTTTCATTGAGTTTAGTTTTGCAAACCCACTTGACACCAATACTCTTCTTGTGTCTGGGAAAATCAATAAGATCCCATGTCTTGTTCTTCTCAATGGATTCAATCTCTTGGTTCATGGCTTGAACCCAATGTGTCTCCTTAGTTGCTTCTTTAAAAGACGTAGGTAGACATGATATTAAGGCAAGAAGGTTGTGTTGTTCAATGTCATCCAACTACTGATGGATTTCTCTCAAACTTCGAGTTATCTAATTTTGAAGTTCAGAGGATGAGTCTCTATTGGAAGTTGAGTTATCCTGAGAATTTTCAGGTTGTCTTTGTTCCTGCAATATTGGAAGAGAAGGTTGAGGTATTGGCTATCCTAAATTTTCTGCGTTTTCAGAACTTGGCAGCAATGGATTTTGACTGTCCATTTGTTGATTTCTAGATTCATTCCAGAGTTGATTTTCCAGAAATTTTACATCTCTGTCGAGAATTAGTTTCTTTGAGATTGGGTTGTAAAGTCTGTAAGCTTTAGATGTTTTACTTTATCCAGTAAAGATACATTTCTCACTTCTATCATCCAGTTTCTTCCTTAATTCGGAAGGTATGTGAGCGTATGTTATGCATCTGAATGTCCTTAGATGCGCAAAATTTAGCTTTGTCCCACTCCATGATTCTTGAGGGACTTTCATATTTATATTGGTGGTTGGAGATCTATTCAAGAGATAAGGTGAGCATGTTATTGCTTCAGCCTAAAAATTATTTGAATAACATTTCTCTTTGAGTGGGCTTCTTTCCATGTTCATTATTGTCTAGTTTTTCCTTTGAGCCACTCCATTATGTTGTGGAGTATACCTGGCTATAGTTTGCATGATAATTCTTTGTGATTTGCATAAGTTTGAAAATTTGTTGGAGTTGTATTCTCCTCCTCCATCTGACCTGAGAGATTTTATATATTTGCCACTTTGTTTTTCAGCTTCTTCTTTGAATTCTTTGAATTTTGCAAAAGTTTCAAACTTGTGTCTGAGAAAATAGATCCAGGTTTTCCTGCTAAAGTCATCAATAAATGTTAGGAAATAAAAGCTACCACCTATGGAATCTGTTTGCATTGGTCCACATAGGTCAGTGTGAACAAGTTTGAGATGTTGTTTGGCTTGAGTGGAGGACTGTGGAAAACTAGTTCTCTTATGTTTTCCAAGTATGCAAGACTCACATGGGGAATTTTGCTCTTTGAAGATAGGGAGACCTTTGACCATGGAGTGCTTCTGTAGAAGACTTATACTCTAAAAGGGTAGATGTCCAAATATTCTATGCCAAACCATAGTTTTAGTGGGGGTGGATGCACTTTGTGCATATGGTTGGATAAGATTTGCAGTTTTGAGGGTAAGGGGAAACATCCTATTCTGAGTCATGTGGATTTTAGAAATCAATTTTTTGCTGGGGGTTTTATCATATATGTTACAAGATGCTCCCTCAAAAAGTACCTTATAGCCATGTTCAATGATTTGTCCTACACTTAGCATATTATGTTTTAGATCTGGAACATGATAAACATTGTTTATGTCCTTCTTTACATTTTTTTTAGTAAGAATAGGTACAGTTCCTTTTCCTTGAACTTTGACTAAGGAATCATTTCCAAGTGTAATATCATATGAGATTGAAGAATCAATGCATGAAAGTAAATCTTTTTTACCTGTCATGTGATTGTTGCATCCATTGTCCAGCAACCAGAGATCTTTAGGTTGTTCTTCAGTCTTATGGCATGAGAGAAACATACCTCTTGAGGTTTCTCCCGTATGATTTGACACATGTGCTCTGCCTGAGAGCTGATCTGCTCACTTCTTCCTGCATTCAGAGTCATAATGCCCATAATTTTTGCAGAAATAGAATTGTATGCTTGATTTGTCATTTGATCTTCTCCCTCTACCTCTTTGAGGCTGGAAATTCTGATTCTGGTGTTGTTGTCTATGACCTTAGAAATTTTGATTCTAGTTCTGTTGTCTGTTACCTCCACTTGAGTGTTGGTTACTTGTAATACTCCCTCATCCTTGGTGAGCTCTGCCTCTTCCTCTGCCTCTCCCTCTGCTGAAGAAAAATTGAGTTTTGAAGGCATTAGCGATTGACTCATATGTGAGATGCAGATTGGTCTCACGTGTCAACAAGGAACCGATTAGTTCATATGTTGAAAAACGTGACAGATCCTTGGATTCAAGGATTGTTGTAACAACCATTTCGAATTTCTTTGGTAAACTTCTGAGGACTTTCTCAACAATGTGTTGATCAGTGATGGCTTCACCAGTCATTCTGATATGGTTCATGATTCCCATGACTCTGGTCATAAATTGATCCACATTTTCAGACTCTTTCATTCTTAAAGTCTAGAATTGCGTCCTCAAGGCCTGCAGTTTGACTATTTTAACCCTGTCATTTCAGTGGTAGGCTGATTTAAGAATGTCCCAGACCTATTTTGAAGTACTAGCGCCTGTGATTTTTGAGAAAATCGAGTCATCCACTGAATTTTGAATCCAGAATTTGGCTTTATTCTCTTTGTTCCTCTGTGTTGCCTAAGCATTTCTCTGTGGGTTTGACATGGTGGCAAGGTATGCTGGATCTGGTTCCACATATCCAAGATCCATTGGATCCTAGCACTCTTGTGCTTGCAAGAAGGATCTCATTCGAAGAGACCAAAACTCATAATTCTTTCCAAGAAGAATCAGACCTTGAATTGGTCCTAAATTGCTAGACGTGGCCATCTTTAAAGAATTTTAACAAAAGAGAAAAGAAATTGTTGGAAAAATTTTGTGTTTACCCGTTTCCTGCGCGTAAAACTAGGTATTCTAAGTTCTTGCAGTGACTTCGAAACTGCGTGATTCAGGATTTTGGGTTTTGCAACTTCACGAACCCTAATATCGATCTCCTCTGACTCCTCAATTCCACGATCTCCAAATCACTGAAATGTTGAATTGGCTTCAAGGATCAATGACTCAAATTATTTCAGAATTTCACGTATCAGTATTTCGCGACTCTTGAATTATTGTCACGATGTTCTGCAAACCCCAAACTCCAAAATGCCAAAATTTTAATGGCACTTTCCTCGTATGATCAGATGAACGAAATATAGATCCTCGAAACGTCGAAAATATGTCTGTTCGCCTCCTTCATGATCACATGTCGCGTTTCGCGACCTCGGGATCTTCAACACTCTGTGCCCCGACTCCTTCTCTTCGGGACTGTCGAAAGATCGAATCCTGAAATGTCGAAATGGTTGGCTTCGTACTCCATGACCCGACGTTATTCTTATCGAACGCCTTTTCGGGATTTCGCGTTTCGGAACTTCGCGATGCAGGCACTTCGCCGATTCTTTGTCCCTCAATATGCTGAAACCTGAAATATCCTAGTGCCTATCCTTCTCGAATGTCCTTTTGGGATTTCAAAACTTCGCGAATCCTTCTTCTCCAATTCCTGACCCTTCGAACTTCCGGTATCTGAAATACCGAAGTACCGAATTCCGAAATGTCGAAACTCCACTCGTGCGGGAGATTTACAGTTGTGAGTCTCCCCTGATCCGATGGCTTAGATCCTTTCAGGATTTCGTGGGTCAAGAGTCTCGAACTCTTACCCTTTACATTCCTGGTAGCCGAAATGCCGAAATGCTCCTTTCGGGGATTTCCCAGAAACCTTGAACGCTGCCACATGTCCTCCTTATGAACGGTCACGATGTTTTCGGGAATTTGTGAGCCAAGACTTATTGTCTCCCAACTCTTCTTGCTTGATCTTCTAGTACCCGAAGTCTCGATAGATTCAGATCCCCTTTCACAATTTCGGGAATCGAGATTTCTTGTCTCACGACTCCTGCCACCTTGATCTCCTGGTACCCGAATTCCCGGTAGATATAGATCTTTGACATCTGTCCTCCAAAATGGACGGCTCACGATCCTTTTAGGATTTCACGGATTGCAAAGTCGAAGGACTTCACTTCCTTTCGTTGAGATGAAGTTTAAACCTCACGCACCTTTCTTGGATCCGATGGCTCACGGACCTTAGTGCTCGATCTGACGGTTTAGATCTTTCTTCCTTTTCTTTGATCCAGTGGCTCTCAAGCCACCATGTTCCAGATCCAACAGTTTGGATTCCTTCAAGATTTCGCGAATCGACCTTTCGACAGTTTCAAAGAGAAAGAGTCAGGGCACAGGGTGTTGAAGATCCCGAGGTCGCGAAACAGGACATGTGATCACGAAGGAATAAAATGAGAAACATAGAACACAGAGAGTGAGAGCAGAGAAAAAATAGAATTCAATATATTAGGAATGCAAGTGAAAGAGTACAATAGAAAAGGGAAACTAGCTGAGCTAAATAGGCTCAAGAAAATCAAGAAATGATAGTACCGCTGACAGTGTATAGTCAGACTGTTGATGTTACATTATATTTAACAATTAGGTCGTTTTCATCATACATTACTTACAACTTACCTTATAATGACACTCTAAAGATATGGCACTCATTACCTTCTACTAAAGCTATAGGAATAAAGCATGGTAAATATTATAGAAACACCGGTTGTAATAATTGGGCTGTTTATACTATATGCTAATATTAGACATATGGTAGTATCCCTAATTTTGGGTACTCTACTTGGCATCCCAAAGAATACACTAAGACGTCTAAGGCTCAGGCACCTCAAATGTATTCTTGAATGAAGAGACCTTTCCAAGCATGTATGTGCCAAAGGGCGAACGGAATTAATTACAGGTTTGTAATGGAGAGATTGTCTCTTCTTCTCGTTAATCATAAATATTTTATATTTGAACTTAAGGACGCACGAAGAAACCTGACATAATTCATGAAGAAACTTATTGCAAACCACTGACAAGATTGAAATAAGTCTAGAACCGAGTGCTTAGTTTAAATGCTTAGTTTTTTGGGCAACCATTATAGGAATTCTATTACATAATAGCAATTTTTCAATTTATCTGAAAAGTATATTTGGAAATAAAATGAAATGGTTGTTTTCTCTACCGTGATCTCATAAATCTCATAATATACGCACAAACAAACAAAAATAGATGGACAGTCTAATAAATCCATCTAGTAATAGACGCTCAAACAAACTGAAATAACCAGTTATATTGGGTTTTGAAGAAACCCAATCCAGGAGCTAACGCAACCATTTTAACTTAAGGGATAAGTCCAAATTAATAACAGAGCTTGGCTTCGAAACGTTTTCTTCTCCATGTGTTATGAGAAAGTCCATAACATATTCATTCAACAATAGTTTTTATTATAAGATGATATTTTCTATTCACTGACATTGCTTATGACAGATAACTACAAAATTAACATTAATTATCCGCATAAATCCATTTTAATTTTGGATGTATTAAAGACAGAGAGCCCTATTTCAATTCAAACTGCTTCTTAATTGGGAAATATCTTAGTCTAGAAGGAATGAAAAACTGCTTCTTAATTGGGAAATATCTTATTCTCGAACTAATGAGAAAGAAATAGTTTACCATGTGAAATATATATGAGAAGTTCAGTAAAACCGTGTAAGTCCAGTTGAAAACAAGCATTATCATTCCAGAAAAAATTATTA
>ML815206.1:22770-56563 GCA_009831015.1 Picea engelmannii | reverse complement strand
GAAGCATTGATGACAGGAAAAGCACTTCCGGTTATGCATTCAAATATGGATCAAGTCTGATTTCTTGGGCATCAAGAAAACAGCCAGTTGTTACATTGTCTTCCGCAGAGGCCGAATATGTTGCAGCAACTTCCGCAGCATGTTAAGCTGTTTGGCTAAGAAGGTTAATGAGTGACTTATCACCAAAGAAATTGGAGCCAACTCCAATATATTGTGACAACAGTTGTGCAATTACATTGTCCAAGAATCAAGTCTTCAACAAAAAGAGCAAGCACATTGATATCCGTTATCATTTTATTCGAGAATTGGTAAATGAAGATGTAATCACTATAAAATTTTGTAAATCAGCAGATCAGCAAGCTGTTATCTTCACAAAGCCTTTGGGCACAGAAACATTTGTATCACTCAGATCTAAGCTGAGTGTTGTTAGGTTAAATGATTGCCGCGCTCCAACTTAAGGGGGTGTGTTAGACGAATAAGTTGAGCGATTTGCTCCGAAATTTGCTCCGTTGATTGATTTAGTTAACTGTTAGTTGTTTGCTTCCTTGTTTTTATCGCTGAGTTGAGTGAGACGCTTCGTTGTTTATGAAGCTTTCCTTTTGCATGTAATTCCTTTTAAATACCAATTCAATAATGAGATCTGTGCGCGTGTGTTTTGTGCGTTCTGTCCTGGCAATTCGTTTTCTATTATTGCTATTCTGTTCTGCGGTTTTGTCAAATCGTTTTCTGTTTCCGTTTTTCTATCTTCCGCAGATCTGTTTTCAGTTTGTTTGATTTCTTTTTAATAACGTTCTATTTTTAGTTTGTTTGTTTAAATCTGTTCAGTATTTTTTTAATAAGGACTTAAAACTTGACCAATTTGTCTAGAAGTACACAGTGTCAACTGGTCTTGGTGGGTTTTTTCCCTTAAATTTAGCAAAAGATGTATTTAAAAAGTTATATTTTCAATTTATTATGAAACTTTTATCATAATTATTTCTGGTTTGAGGTGATAACCTGAGTTGCATTTTGTCTCATTTCATTGTGGTAAAATTTGCATTTGTCTCCTTTTAAAGCCATGTACTTATTTAAAATGTATTTTTATTAGAGAACATTGCACATCTGTGTGTTTGTATGTGCATATAAATTTAGAACCCCATAATCTCCATAGCTCTTTTTCTGCATGACCCACTCTGCATGCTATAGAATGTTCTGTAGATCCACTACCAAGTGTCTCTTAACATGCTCCACAAGGTTGCCACGGACTCCTAGTCGTGGCCGACCAGGTCAAGGGGTCGGTTCGATTCAGTGTCATAGTTATCATTATCATTCTCGTTCTCATTCTTATTGTCAATCTTGAAATAGTAAAAAACAACAGCCATCGGTGGTCCAAGTCGATTTTTATTAGCGAAAGCTCTGGTAGTGAAGTTCTCCCGTGAGATGGGCTCAATTATGGGATGACATGGTTTATTGAACAATGTGAAAACCATCTTGCTGGTACACATGGGTGCTGGAGGTTCAAATAGGAGTGATGACCTTTTTCAGGAATTAAGGGATGAAAGAAACCAGGGTGCCGCAGGTGAAGCTTTGCTCACCGAGCTAGTCTATTTTGTAGAGCAGAAATGGATTTCTTGGATTGAAGGGACCCTGCATGCCTTTGATTTTGCACGACGACAAAGTGCACCCATTCTACTGGTCACCATAGATGATAAGCCCCCACCTCTGATTGCAGATATTCCAGGGGCCCCAATGATCCATAAAAGGGCAGATATGAGGTTGTATTCAAAGTTCAATGATCTGTTTGCAGCGACGTATTATTACTTCTCTCTCTCCAGCCCATGCAAAGACTTCCGGGATGGGGGAAAAGCCAATTTGAATAGGGAGGGGTGAGGTACGAACCACTCTCCCTGACGGGATAGGAGATTGATCGATGTTTCTCATGTGGATTCTCTTTGATCCCTGCTTTGTCTCTTATCCGGTTTAACCTGCGTAAAAGGGGTGGACGATTTTTTTAAGGATGACATAGTTTCTTGAACAATGTGAAAACCATCTTGTTGGTACGCATGGGTGCTGGAGGTTCATAGATATCAATACTGACCCCGAGAAAATCTAATATTGCACCACAATGAAACATATCAGATTTTAATCATTTGATCCAACATTAACACGCATCAAGGAGAATTTACCCTTAACACGCATTCAATCCAACGATTTCAAGGTCAAAGAAAGAGAGGCAATGGTCATGATACTATACCATCATCACGCTGGGCGGAAGTAAAATCGGTAATCGGCTTGCACAACGTATCCATGAATGTTGCTATTAAAGGCCAGAAGACATGGAAAATTGTGAGTATTGTATACAGCACAAACAACCAACATTTTTAGTTCATGGAAATGCATGGTAAGTTTTCCATTCTTTTTTAATTTTATTATCTAAATCTAAGATGCACTTATAAAGGCACAAGAATATCCCTGGCATTGGTGACACAACTAAAGTTTACAATTGCTTAGCTCTGTAACTGTATAGGTCGGTTGCCTTAAAAAAAAAACAACTACAACATACTTACCAAGATTATTCGCTCTACAACATACTTACAAATATCATTCATGTTTTCCCTTCATTTTTACCTTTTTGCGGTTGGATCCCAGTGCCGAGCTGCATAGCTACATCTATATTGTGCATCTTATGCCACAATTTTATTGACTGTGAAAATTTATGGCAGATAAGAGATGGGAGATTCGATTTAGTTTCTTCGGAAATGTGTGGCAAGTGTAAAACCAGAATAATGATCTTTGTGCAGAGACATTTACCAGGATAATACAAGCATCAATCTTCTAGCATTAAGTTTTGTGCTGCTTGCAAGAACTAGGAAAATAAATGTTTACGAAAATGAGTGCGGCCATCTTCAGAAATTCTAGTTGCTAAACAAATTGTTTGAAAACGACCATATCATCAAAATAATCCAGGTTCGTTATGTTGCTAAATAATCCAACCTATTAGCACAATAAGAAATAGTTGTTGTAAAATAGTTGTGTTTTAGTTCTTCAACCTTCAAATTTCAGATTAGTAACACCTTAGATTTCAGATTATTAAAACCTATTTGTGATTGAATTTCAGATTAGTAACACCTTAGATTTCAGATTATTAAAACCTATTTGTGATTGAATTTCAGATTAGTAACACCTTAGATTTCAGATTATTAAAACCTATTTGTGATTGGATTAATAAAAAATATATGCGATAATTATACAGACTTATGATGTTACAGGGTATTAGGGTCTTTCGGTTGAGCAGAGAGGTCGAGAGGTGAAGCCAACAAGAATTTTTTTTTGAAATGAATAATCTCCAGAATAAAGTAGCAGAGTTGTGGCTTTCTCCTTTGGCTGTCGCTTCTGACTGAAATGACACTCAACTATGCAAGAAAAGCAGAAGCAAAAACTAGAACCCACTTTCCTATGAAATAGAGAGGATAGGACAACTTGCATAGTAGATGCATGTCAAAACAAGTGTAGGGAGAAAAATTGCATAGTAGATGCAAAACAGGTGTAGGGAGAAAAAACAAGCGTAGGGAGTATGTGCCAATTTCAATTCAGATTGTCAAAACTTTGGTTAAACTATTGCAAAATTTGTATACCATTTAATGTCAGGGAAGTAGAATTAGTTCTAGCATTATTTAACTTGAAAAAAGTATTCATCGAATTTGTGCTTGATGGTGCTTTAAAGCTAAGATTTTCTTCTTCACTTGTGCTTTTGGTAGAGGCCAAATAAAACCTCCCACTTAGAAACTTAGATTAAATGATATGGAATTTTGAAGTTTACTGATATGATTTAAAAAAAAATTATTTTAAAAGGCCAAATAAAACCTCCAACTTAGAAACTTAGATTAAATGATATGGAATTTTGAAGTTTAATAATATGATTTAAAAAAAAATTATTTTAAAACAAAACTTAAGTTAAATGATATGAAATTTTAAAGTTTAATGATATGATTTTTCAAAACTTTATCTTAAAATAAAAAAAAACTTCTTGATTTTTGTGCCAAAATAATACTAAAACCGAGAATCGATTACTATAAATCCTTCAACACAAAGGGATAAGTCCCTCAGCCTAAAGGGCAAGGACTAATAAAATAGACAGGGACTAATAAAATAGAGAGAATCCTCTATTTGAAACTGTACATGATTATAAGATGCCACTCCATATAATATAGTTTCTTCTTCGGAGACATGTTCCTAATCTAAATAATAAAAGAGGAATCAAATAAAGAGGTTGAAATGGTTTTCGTGAGTAGTGATAGAATCTTTCTTTTCAGGTCACGATCCTATACTCTTGGCACGAATCTGTGTGTACGTGTGTGTTCTTTTAGCACAATCTGTGTATGCGTGTGTTCTCTTAGCAAAAAATAAGTGAATGGGCTTAAAGAACATGTAAATGATATAGTTTTCATTCTTTGTTTTTCTCGTATTTTAAATGAAGTAGTTTCTAACCACAAACTCCCCTTTACCAAAGATATGTTCTAATAGTTCTTCACATTCCTATTGCTTTTCATTCTATAATATAATTGAATGCTTAAATTGAATACACAAACAATAATTATTTAAGATAATAATCCCATGGCTAAATATGAGCTAATCCTTTAACATTGAAATTGATATAAACCCTTAGGTACTATGATGATCTATGCTAGTCGTATAGCCTTTGTTTACATTATATTGTAAAGTGTTAAAAAATTTAATCCAAGTCGCCATGTGAAATAGTAAAAACATTAAAAATACTCTGAAATAATAAAAAGATTAATCAAAATCTTTTTTGTCTTTTTCTTTTTTAAATTATTTGGATAGCCATTTTTAAAATTTAATAGACTGTAGAACATTTGTAATACATATTATAATTAATGCATTATTTGGGTAGTATTTTTTTTAATTTAATAGATTGTAAAACATTTGTGATACATATTGTAATTAATGATTGAAGTTTAAAATTTTGTGGATGAAAAAAATTTATAATCAATATTTTTGCAGTTTTTTTATAACATTGGTGAGAACAAATAATAATGATAACTGGAGGATCACATGAGATCATAAAAATATTTACAGATATTTACAACTCAAGGTTTAATATTTAATATTCATTTAAAAATATGTTTAAAGGTGAACTAAAAATTCTTAAATTCTTCTTAACTAAAATGAATGAAAGAAATGTAAATATGTTTGTGAGTTTAATATTTTTTTCATGGAAAAAAATGTGAATCTATATATGGGTTTAATATTCTTTTAAAAATATGTTTAAAGATGAACTAAAAATTATTAAAATCCTCCCCAATAAAATGAATAAGAAAAAAATGTTAATCTATTTTAAACAAAAATCTACACATTATAAGTAAGGTAAATGTTGTAAAAGAATAAACAAGATATCCGCATGCATTTTGTGAATCCAAACAAACTTGTACTTGCAAGTGTCTGCCTATCCCGAAGTATAAGTTATGTTTCCTATACACATTTTAAGACACAAGTATGGGTTTTAGGAAGAAGTGGAATCCATCCAAAATTTATAGGGAATAGGACAATGAACCATAAAAATATATTTTAAAAGGATAAGCTATGTTTGCTATACAAAATTTAAGACACAAGTATGAGTTTTAGGGAGAACAAAATTTATAGCCAGTAGGACAATGGAATCATAAAAATATGTTTTAAAAATTAATTTAAAAAAAAATAAAAATCTCCTAAAAAATTGTTTTTTTTTTTAAATTAAACATTACACAAGTGAAATAATTCATTCAAAATTTTTGGTTCAACCAGACACATGTAAAGACATTTAAGGAAAGAATAAAAACAAGCTTGGTACATATTGCTTTTCCAGCTTGTCTGGCATGGAATTTACAGAAACAACAGATTGTATAATTTAACTTTTTTTTTCACAAAATGCATTTTTTAGACAGTTGTCTTTTCAACATTATACAAATGAATTACTGTGTTTTAAAGTCTTTATATCTGCTTAATGGCATGGTCAAACTAAATATTTTTTATTCGTAATCGATTTGCTAAATTTCAGTCACACTCTATTGATTAACTCAGCGCTGAAACCGGTTGCATAAGTGTAACATGGGTTGAGTGAACAAAACATTCCAGCATCGCACTGTTGTGCAAAATGCAATAAAAATCTTTACTTACAATTACTAAACATTGAGCTCTTGAGCTAATCTCATAGAAAGTCTTAACCGATACAAGCAATTTTTTTCAAAATCCTAAAGGATTCTTTCTCTTCTTTATATTGGTGCAGGGAGATTAATTACTTCGACTTTAATTATCTAATTTATATTGGTTATGAACCTGTAAATAATTGGCTTAGTTACAGATACTTCATGTGCTTTATAAAAAACTTGTTTAAGAAACTCAGACTTGATTTCTCCCGAAACAATTGTGCTATGCTATAAATGATGTTTTCTTAAGTTATTGAGACAATTGTAACAGTATATTATGATGAATTAAACGTTCTCTATTCATAATCTTGTGCAATCAGATAATACCATATCGCAGATCAGCCTAGATATTTCAATCGAGCATAAATTTGCTCCCACGTTTTCTATGAATCATGTAGATTCGGTGTCAAGATGGCTCATGATTGCCGTTATTTCATCCTACTGAAAATCTTAGATCGGATTGACATTTTGTAAAAACCAGGTTTAATTTGATCATCTAGAAAATGCTCTATACAGTTATAAATACAGCACAACCTCCTCTCAACTTAAATAGGTTTTGGGTTAAGAGTGTCGCAGAACCGCCAAACCTTAACATCGTGATCGAGGCTGCCACTATAAACAAGATACTCCATCCCTACATTTGAAGCTGTGATAGACTTCACAGGCCTACAGTGGCCCTCTAAAACTAGCAAACATGAATGGGCAATGGTGTTACTCTGTAGACCTAGTTCTTTCTTCCAAACTCTGATTGTTGTGTCCGCAGAGCCACTGCAGAGTAAATCTGATATGGAGTCCAAGCATAGAATGGCTCGCTTGTGGCCCCTCAGTATGCCCGCAACCTCAATATGCTCTGCACTCTGAGTAATATCCCTTTTCCAAGCTATAACAGACCGGTCGCAAGCCCCCGAGTAGAGAATCAATCAAGAGCTATAGCATTGACAGCCGATTTATGGCTATGTAAAGTCGTTACAAGACAATGTTTTCTCCCGCATGACGATTTTTCCCAAACCCTTATCATGGAATCAGCGGAGGCCGTGTATAGAGCTTCCCCCGGTGAAAGCAAAATTGCGATTATGGCATCATCGTGAGCTCTGAAGGATTCAATGCAACGAAAATCTGAGATTCGCCACACCTTCAGTGTTCTGTCCCATGAAGCGGAGTACAAATAACCATTCTTCGTGTCCACTGCGAGATTGGATATGGTATCCACATGTTGAATCCAAAGGCTCCTCTTATGCTTGCGAACTTCAACATAATTCGTAGAAGACATCATGTTTATCAGGCGGTCCTTCAATGTGGGCATTACTGACACGAGCTTGTGTACTGTAGGATTCGTCGGAGAACGCTGCCAAACTCTGATTTTGTGATCCTGGTGTGCACTGAAAATCTTGTGTCTAGTCAGAAGAAGAGATTTAATTACACACTCTCCATGACTAAATTTGAAGTACTCAAGAAGCCCCGGATGCCCACGAAATAGTTGAAGTATATTATTTCCAACAGATTCGTTATAAAGAAAATCTCCAGCAATCGTTACAGAAATTGCATACCCTCTGTAACCTTTCTCGGTAGATATACATCGGTAGATGCTGCTGTGTTTAGAGCTCCCAAGCTCTGACACCGCCGATCCCGAACTAATCTGCGAGATCAAATGTGATTCGTAACTTCGCTGTGAAAAGCTTGGCATAGAATGCATGAGCTGATCATCCGGACTACTTTGCGAACATTCATATTCCTCGGATTCAACTTTGTTCTTCTGTGACTTCAATGTATTATTTTGCTGATCTGAACTGTTCTCATCTATATTTGTTCGTTTGGTACTTCCTCCAATACAAAGAATGCCACCACGCCGGATCCCCATTGAATTCAAAGTTTTGGAACGTATTTCCACACCTCTGCTATTAAGACTCTATCACCCATATAATGCAGAGAAAGAAATCGTACATCGTATATCGGATGTAATGCACGAAGATATAATACATAACCTAGTCTGCATATTTTGGAAGAAGTGGTCACAAGCATATCATTCTTTCTGTGTGGTTACGGACGAAAAATATCTGGCTGTGGGCACCACTGTTAAGCTAAAAAGTAAACTCTATAGAAAATCTCACAAGTACGCCATCACAAGAATATCATGCTTTCTGTGGGGTTATACACGAGAAATATCTCGTAGTGGGCACCACCGTAAAGTTACAATGGAAAATCTAAAAAGTACGCCCTGGTGTTCATTGTATTATTACCGTTCACATAAATAGAACATAGATGAATACAACTGTATGGGGAAGCAACAGCAGTGACATTTGAGTTATTGGGAAGATTACAGGTTCTGGGTAAGAAGAATAACACAGGATTAAGGAGGATAGGTACTATATATCAAAACATAACATAATTTGCTGCGAAGGAGAAAATGGGCCAAATTCGGGAAATTGCATGAAAAAGTGCAGGCGGTGGAAAAGAAAAAAGTTGTGAACGGGAAATTGTAGAAAAAGGCCAGGTATGGGAAAGGGTTAGAAGACCCGTCGCGATATTATGCGATGATTTTATAATTACATGGTTGGATTTTCCAGCGAACAAAAAAAATGATACATTTAATTCAATAGAAAATGGAAATCTTTAAATCTTGACGTGGGGTAGCGGTTATTAGTGGATTCCAAAAAGAAAATGTAAATCTTTAAATCTTGACGTGTGGCAGCGGTCATTAGTGGATTCCAACTCAGTGATGACTATTGTTGTGATATGTTCTTTATCTAGTCAGCCTGAAATCAACCGCTCAATCTTCAAGGATAGGCTAGATAAAGTCGTTGCCCACCGCCGACTCGAATTCAAATATATGATGCAAACCTTACTGATCTCTATAAATTTATGCCCCTGAACAAGTGACATCTGACCTAGAAAGCCTGTATTTTCGTGCAGGTCACTCTAGCAAATTCTACTGTTGATATTCGCCCAATGACAGACTTCACTATGGTATTCCAATTTGTGATGTAACGTCGACGCAAAAAGAAAACTGTAATTTCTGCTGGCATCGTGAAATACGAAATTTTGAATAATATTCCGGGCACTCCATACAACACGCGTGACAGAGATGTCAGTTTACGATGCGCAATATATAATAAAAAGAATACCGATTATCATTATCATTGCCTTTTTTTTATTTGGCTTTTACATAAATTACTATATTAATTGTATTAATTGTGTGATTATTGTTCTTAGTTTTATGTGTGTTTAGTCTTGTTTATGGATATTCTATTTTGCTTCTGCTGTCTAACAGATATCTTGTCATCAAAATTTAATTATTAAGACACATGATTAACACAGAGTATTAACCTTCTTAAGTTGCAAAATGGCAAGACGTTGGCCGCTCTAGGCCTTCATCAGCCGCGCTGTAGGTGGCTGGGCTAGTTTAAATATAAATAGTGTTTAAGGTTTTCAATTAATTACATGGTAACCATGACTCATGAGTTTGATAGTTACTTCAAAGAAGTGACATTTGTGGGGACAAATTTTAACGTCAATAGCGTCAAAAAGATAACTTAAGCTAAGGTGATAAGCATGGCCGAGCAGCGTTATGTGGCCACACTTATCAAGCCAAGGTGGAAACAAGGGAGGAACCGATATGGGAAAGTTTATCAAAGGTTTTCCCAATGTATATTTAATATTGGAAAGTTTATCAAAGGTTATCCGAGTGTATATTTAATATGACATATATATTAAAGTGACCCTATCATCTAAAATTACGTTTCGGAGGTTTAAGTCTCATCAAATGAATTACTTTACGAAGGTTTTCTAGCAACAACATTTTTTTCAAAATGTCAAACTATAATGATTAAGATTTAATTTGTTTATCTAAAAGGTAAAGGATTATTTAAAAAAATTTAGAATTTTATTTTTGTATTAGAAGAATATTAAGAAAAGTTTTTGAAAATCATTATAGTTTGGTTGAGTTAAAAGATCATGAAGGCAAATGTTTTAAAATTGAGATTTAATGATAAACATTTTAAGATAAAGTGCTTTCATCTTCAACCCTTTCCACTAGAATTTGATTTGAATTTAAAGCAATTTTAGGAAGCTTCTCATCTTCCTTGTTTTTTAACTTGTTCTTATCCAATAGATATGTGGTCAATAGATATATGGTAGTGCTCTGAATAGGGGAGAGCCTTGCTTCTATGAGGATAGGATAGGGTGTATTTCTTTTAATTTTGAGATCATTAGTTATAGAATTCTTTCTCCATGACTCTTGAGAGTGCATCTTCAAAGTTTGCATCCATATAGAATAATAGGACTATGGAGAGTCTCAAAGATGAATTTTATTTTCTCTTATCCTATATCCAAACATTCATTGATTTACAATTATTTTCAAGTGCATAATAAGCTTTCTAGCCTCTATTTATACTTTTTTCAATGCTATAATTCTAGTAATCTTAGTATATTTAATTATCACGACTTTTGTTTTCTCTCTCAAGAATCTACTTCTCACCATAAAAAAAATATCGGATCAAAATCTCTACACAAAGAAAAATGTAATTCATATTGATATCATAAATAATTAAAAATACTCAAAAAAAAAAAAAAATTATCTAAATAAAAATTAATTAAAATATTAAAAAATCCTTTAATAAAATAACTTAATCTAAATAAATTAATCTTAAATCTAAATTAATCTTAAATCTAAATTAATCTTAAATCTAAATAAAAGTTAAATAAAATATTAAAATATCCTTTAATAATTCAGCACAAAAATGAAGCTTTTTTAATTGAACAAAATACACGTGTTTGTTTTTGAAAAATATATTTTTACTTCAAATTATTGGATGCACATTTCTTTTATCTTAAAAGAAAATTCCCTCCCCTACTAGCCACAATTCATTCACCTCATCCCCTCACTATTTAGCCAAGAACATATTTAGTCGTTGAAGAGGAGACGTTCTTGGGATCGATTCATTTGCGAAATTGGCTATAAGTTAAGGCAATGGGTCGTAGATTCATTTTTATTAATTAATTTAGTAGGCAAATGTTCCAAGTAGGAGGCATTAAACTAATTTATTGCACATAATTTGTAGCACATACGTCGTATACGTCTATTTACATTGTTCTTAATTAGAGGGGTTTTGAAATGACTATAAGAACGAAATCGCTTGTGTGTCAAATTCGATAAATCAAACATAAAATATAATGAAAAATCAAACATAAAATATAACGAAAAGACAAAAAATTTCAGTATAAAGTTCCAAGGTGGATTCCTTAACATCGATAAATTAAAAATGTCAAAATTTTAATGGAGATGACAAACCTCAAACATTTTAGAGATGTTCTTTTTGTGGTCCACAATGACTTTGGTACTTACATTTTAAAATTATAAATGTAATTAGTTTGTATTTTACAATATAATCTTTTAAGAGAGAAAGCAAAGGATCTTGAATATTCAAATATTCAAATGGTTTGGATTCTGAATCAATTAAAAACTAAAGATTAATAAAGAGGATATATTTTACATTTTCACAAACATTTATATAAGGGAAATTGGATACAATAGAAAATGTCATATATTTAAAGTGGAGCATTTATCATTGAATTATTATTAATTGATTGGATAGGTTTCATACAATTTTATATTAATTGATGCACAATAATATAATAAGCTTATTTTAGAGAACATGCCAACCATTTTCATTGGTTAGCATTTTAAGGTTTTGGTTTTAATATATCAAAACGTAGACCATATGTGAGGCACTTAGATGTAAACCACCAAATACCTCCACCTCATAGTTATTTGTTTGGGGCATAATTTCAATTTGCAGCTTAGTTGCTTTCTCAAACACAAAAAAGCATTGCTCTAGTTGACGTAGATGATGGTCCACCATGGAACCTTTGCTGAGGGTATTGACTCATCAAGAACATCATATTCTAGTGGGGAAAGGATATCATTTCATGGTAGGACATGAACATCATATCACGATGGTGGTACACGATGGTGGTGGACCATTATATAGAAATGAGGGTGGACCATCATTTCATAGCGACTGCACTTGGTATTATGATGCATGCACATTTTGTGGAAAGACTTTCCATGATCCTTGAAGGGTTTTTTACCATGGTATGTTTTTGAATAGTTTAAGTACATTGACATGTTTCACCTTTTTTTATTTATAATTAGTTGATTGATTTTTTTTTTAGAAAAAATCCCTTAAAGTATATATCTATCACTAATATATTGATTTAAACTTGATGGTGTTACATCAATCTCCACGATCCCAAAATAGCCATGTGCGTAGTGCATACCCAACTACCGCCATGAGGGTAATGTCACATACCTATATTTCTCCCTTTTCTATCAACGAACTCCATGGAAAATTCCTTCTCCTAATAAACAATTTTTATGCTTGATTTGAACTCTAATAACAATATAATTTGAATCCATATGTAGATTCAAATGATAGTAGAAATAACATTGCATATCTTGAATTCATGCATTACCCATTTAATTGATGGAATAAAACAACATATTATAGAGTTAGGGAATTCAACACAAAAACAAGTATGAAGACTTATCTATACTAAAGTGTAAATCGACTAAAAACCATTGTTGAGGAGTAATTCATGACTACTAACAATAGGAATCAACTATGGGTTCCACCCCTAAGAAAATCCATGGAACCACTTGAGTAAAGTAAGTTACTTTAGGGCTATAATATCACCTAACCAAACTCATATCTCTCACACCGTAGCTAATTTGCTCACCACTGAGAAGTCGATTTCCCCATCTAGTGATTATTCCACTCTGGAAATCTCTTCCCATTAAAAAAAAGGGGAATATCTTCCCTTTCTCTTTTACGGGTGAGTGCAAGAAGTTGGTGGACAAAAAAGTGGCAAGTGGGTCAATAGGAATGCACACTCCCAAGAACACACACGCATTCATGCTTCTATAAATTTGGAAAATCCCAAACCTCCACTCAATGTTCCACATAGGCACATTAGTAGGAACACGTGTGTGTTCTTAAGAACCTGTGCACCCATTTTCACACATCGTGTCTTGTGTTTTTCCATTCATTCAAAAAATAGAGAGGATGAGCAAAGAAGCAAGAAAATATAAGATCATTCTACCATGTCCAAGTCAAACCTAGTATGATTCATATCTCCTCTTTTCCTCCCACTCTAGTAATTTTTAGTTTTATTAATTAATTTAATAGATTATAAAGAAATAGAAATTATAGAAATTTCTAATCTTTTAGAGAAATGTCGTCTAGAAAATTCAGAGAGAGACACCTCTTAAATTGCATGACATTTTCCTTTTAAAAATAACTATAGAGAAATTACAACAAATATGATATATATATTTTTAATTTATTAAAATATGTATTGATGTTTTTTTTGTAATTATCTATTTTAATTCAAAAAACCTATGTAATTTATATGACATGTCTTATTAAATTGAAATAGATATTATAAAATGGAACCCAACGATAGTGAAAAACAACACACAAGAAAACCAAGCCAAGGAAAAACCCAACGCACCACAACCAGAAAACATAAACACATAGCTTGATGAGGGGTTGGCAACATTGAGATCACGCCTGGATGGATTAAGGAGAACAAGGGAACCTAGATAATTCTCCTTGTCCTCTTCATTAGATGCCATTGTATTTTCCATTGCAAGTGTTGAAGGGAAATTAACTACTATTTTTTAATATAGAGCTAGGATGTTTTAGTTCTATAGAATTGGACTCGATAGAAACCAAGCTAGAGACATGGGTGTTTCAAATTGCAAGTGTTGAAGGGAAATTAACTACTATTTTTTAATATAGAGCTAGGATGTTTTAGTTCTATATAATTGGACTCGATAGAAACCAAGTTAAAGACATGGGTGTTTCAAAACAAGAGTTTATGTCTCTTTTTATTCAACCTCAGACTAAACAAAAACAACCTATCAACAAGAAACACATTTGTATGGATTGGTGCATCCACCCACAATTTCTTGAAAACAAGATGTATAGGTGGTTCATGGTATTTGATAAATATCCCTGAAATAACATGGAGGTGCCTTTATATTTTTTTGAAAATTATGGGAAAATTTTATTTTGGGTCACCATGTGAACTACGTCGACATTCGTGATTTCAAATGGGTGGGTTGAGGGTCAGCATAGGACCGAGAAAATGCTAGGCATGATACTATGTTAGGTACTTATCCCCCTAGGATAAGGCCTAACCCTATTGCCCAACATCTTCCCATTGTAGAGGGCTTGCAACGGGAATAGGTAGCTCTATTAGCCTTAACTCATAATCTAGTGCAACATGGTAGATTTGTTTCACTATCCCAGTAGGAGGTACCTATTGGTGACATTGATAGAGGGGTTGCACCTTCAACCCCTAGAGAAGAGTGCAACAAGGACAAGAAACATCGAAAGATCGGTCCTTCATGTGAGCCTCAAGGATGCTCGAGTTGTAGGCAAGCTTACTATGGGCCTATGGAGGCTAGTGGACACCAGAGATTCATGGAGGATATTAGTATCTTAAGCATCTCTATGTTTTTCATTATTATACATTTATATAGTATTATATGTATTTATTTCGATATTTTATTGTATGATTTTTTGTAGTTGCTACGCCCATATAACATACCCTCTATGCCGATAGATTTATCAGTGTATATCTTTACCACTAATGCAGCGATCGAGGTAGCCTTATCATTCATTGCATCACTTACAAAGGTATTGCCACATTTGATAAATTCATCGTATTGATTTCTTTTTTTTCTAGCATCCTTAAATTTATAATGTTCTTGTGTTTCTACAGGTTGTGGGACCAAATGGTGCCGAGTAATGTCCACCTGGGATGGACATGTCACTTTCTTCACAAATGTAATTTGTTGAATTAAATTTACTTTAAATCTCAAATTCATTATATTTATGTTGTTAAATTTTACTATTTGGTACTAATAACAATATAATTAATTTGTTTGTAGGCTACTAATATTTTCACCAGTTACAACTGGCTAGTCTAGTCCTTGGGCACCCAACCACAGATTTTTGGTTACCTGTTTCTATTCCAAGCATTATTCCATCACTTGTACAACTCATGGGGATTAATCACCATCCACCCCCACTATATTTCATATTCCATGCATCCTCAATGGCTACACTCACAGGACACCCACCCGCACCATCTCTTTCATCACATTCATCCATAGTGGATGCACTCATATGCCACCCACCCCCACCACCATTTTCGTATATGCCATGCACCAAGGCTTCCATATTAGATGTTTCCTTGGAGAAGGTTTTAAAACCAAGAACTCCACCTACCATAAACTCTCAATCAATTCCCAAGATATTTACTATGAGATAATGTGTGGATGATGAAATTTAATGTATCATGAATGGAATTGAATGTATCCATATTTGATTAAATTTCATGATTTGATAATTGTAACTGACACAGGGTGGAATCAATGAGATATCAGGGTCACGGAGGAGGGTAACACCATCATTATTGTCCCTACAATCTACAGTATGGCATGGCATAGCAAGGTAAGGAAAGGAAAGGAATGGGAAGGTAAGACAAGGAAAGCCAAGGCATGGCATGGCAAGGTTTGACATGCCATGGAAAGGAAAGGCATGGCATGGCATGGCATGGAAAGGAAAGGCGTGGTGTGGAAAGGCATGAAAAGGTGTGGAAAGGCAATACAATGCAAGAAAAGGTAAGGAAACACAAGGTAATTCAATTCAATTGAAGGAAATGAAAGCCATCGCATGAAATGGCATGGAAAGGCATGGAAAAGAAGGGTGTGTCATGAAAAGGAAAGGTAAGTACTTTTATGGAAAGGAAAAGAATGGCATAGAAAGTCAAGGAAAGGCAAGGCATGGCACGGAAATGAATGGCATGACATGGCATGATAGGGCATGCCATGGAAATCCAAGGAAAGGAAAGGAAAGTCAATGTAAGGAAAGGAAATGCAATTCATGGCATGGAATGGCATGGAAAGGAAAGGAAAGGAAAGGCATGGCATGGTAAGGTAAGTCAAGTCATTGCATGGTAAGGGAAGGCATGGCATGGAATGTAAATCCAAGGCATGGAACACTATGGCATGGAAGGACAAGGAAAGGTAATTGAAGGTAAGGAAACACAACATAAGGCAAGGCATGGAATGGAAAGGCAAGGCATGGAATGGAAAGTCAAGGAAAGGAAAGGAATGGCATGGAAAGGAAAGACAAGGTATGGTATGGAAAGGAAAGGTAGACCACGAAAATTCATGGAAATTCAAGGAATGGCATGGAAAGGAAAGGCATGGCATGGCATGGCAAGGTAAGGCAAGGAAATGCAAGGAAAGGCAATGCAACACAAGGAAATGCAAGGTATGACCTAGTGTTGGATATGTTATGCGCATGGGTTGTAATACCCAAGGTTTGGTTTATCTACGACCAACAAAACCCACGAGACACTGACAATTTCATCATCAGCTGGTTGCACAGATGAAGTCTCACCTGAGGTATCTATTGGGACTGCGAGAACTAGGATTATACAGTAGTAAGGGAATCAGATGAAAACCTTTAGTTTATTATTCCTTATTATGTTATGTGCATAACTCTATTCTATTTAGTTATTAACTTACTCATGATTCAAATTCGTATCATCAACATATTCCAGATTATTGCATAGATTTGTTACTGTCAGAGTCATGAACAATGCACCATACTTAACTCTCATACAAATCCATTCTATGATACATGAAAATAACATTCATAATAAAAAAATAGAAAGAAAAAAAACACAATATTATGGAGCATCTCTTTAACATTCCTTTATTCATTCTTCTCATGCATCAACTTCTACATTCAAGAAATTTGGAACTCAATATCGAGAAGAACATAACAGACTATAACATAACATAACCTATTATAACCAAACTTCCTCAAAACAGTGCCTAGTTGAACCCCTAATCTCCCAACCCATTAAATATTTATAGAGAAAGCTAGGGATAAAACCCTAATATATTCATCACAAAAATATCCCATTACAATGCATGGCCAGCTCAGTTAAGTAGTTGTTCGATGGATTTCTTCTGATTTTTAAGTTGCACATTGATTTTTCATTGCTCTTCTATTTATGGAATGTCAATCTTTCTTTCTTTATTTTCTTTATTTTATCTTTCCTATTATTTATACTCATGCTTTATTTTATTTCTTTATTCTCTTTCTTATTCTTATGTTTGTGCACTATATTCCTTATGCACACTTTCATCTTTCTATGAACTTTCCTCCTAGATGCACACTTTCATCTTTCTATGAACTTTCCTCCTAGATGCACTGCAGCTACGCGCTCTCTATATTTCCTTCTTCTTTTTCACAATTTTCCTTTACTTAGGATTTTTCCTCCAAAATTTATCAAAAACTGCAAAATTGTTTCCAAAAATGCGTGTCCAACATGCCCCCAACACTCACCTATGGATCGTCCTAAGAAACTCATGCCTACTTCTTTCTCTTCCATGCCGAAATTAATTTTTGAGAGGCAACCTTTGCTACCTCCACCTATTTGATGATCCTCTCCTTTGTTGTTGTTATCTCCTCTACTCCCTGTGTGGTCAAGTTTGTAAGTTTGTCCTCTACTTCAACCACTTCCTTCTTGACCTTACCCTGCACTGTGGCCAATTATCCAATTACCTACACTGCCTCTTCTTTAAGTGGTCCCATTCTCTGTTGAAAGATATTTTGTTGATCCCTCATCCTCTCCACTTCTACCAGTACATGTTGTTGAGCAAAAATGGATGACATGCACTCCAATGGTGGTAGTGTAGTTTCCCTTTCTGATGTCAGATACACATATTCTTGTGCCTCTATTAGCTTGGCCTCTACAACCTTCATCTTTGGGTATTCTATCAAATTTCTCCACACATGTGCATTCCCCTCACAAATTTTGTACATTCACCTTCTATCTTCTTAATTTTCACAACTATTGTGGTTTTCGTTCTCTCTCTTCCTTCGAGCACCTATGGTGGTGATTTTGAAATGGTTTGTAGATTTAAGTCTTCCATTTGTGATAGGAATACCTTAATGACTTAACCGATAATCTACACTTTTTCTTCCATAGTCGCTTCAACTACTAGGGGAACTTTTAGTATTTCCCTCTATAACTTTTGGACTATTTATTTGGTCTTTTGTGCCATCCCATTAGCCTCGTCCTTTTACTTTAATGTCTTCTTTGCTCTCTCCTTATCCTTGGATTAATTATTTAGAACCTCCTATACTCTACCTTCAACTTTCCCCTTTTGTTGAAGTTATGTGTCATACTTCTTTTGTAATTGGGCTCATTCTTCCCTTATTCCTTCCAACTCCCTATGTTCTTCCTCTCATCTATTTCTGATTTCTTTCACTAGTCCTACTTGAAAGTCCTATAAATTTTGCATGGAAATCCTTAAGATGACTGTATTTAGATGGCCAAGAGAATTCACTTTCTCCTATAACTCATCCATTGGAAACTCTAGCATGCATGTCTCAATTTGTAGGGTTCTATTTCCTACTGTTAGTTGTGTCAGGGACGACTACATGCTCTATGCTTCTCTCATTATCCATGTTGACAGTCCCTCCATGGACTTGTGCTCCTTCATAAGGCATGTAGCTTCCATCATCTGTTGAAGTATTCCTAGCTGCTCCAACACTATCTTTTGTTTTTGTTCTTTCTTCTTTGTTTCTTCCTCCCATATATTTTATGTGATATCTCATATCTAGTAACCAATTTTTTCCATATTATCATTAGTTAATATATAAAATGGTCTTTGCATCTATGCCTTGGATTTATTGCGTGCCCCTCCTATTTGTTCTTTCCCATTATCCTTTCTTTTCAGTCCTTCTTTAGGGACTGTTGATGTGCCAGGTAGATTCCCTGGGCCATTTTTCTAATCTTTTCCTTGGTCGTCACTCTTCTCCTCGTAACTTTTGTCTTGTTCTTCATCCTCTTCTGAGGGTCTTGTCTTTTGTATTGGGCTCTTCCAATATTCCTCCTAGTCATTTACTATCAAGTTCATCTATTCTATCATCAACCTGTAACTGATTGGTAACCATTGCCGCAGTAGATACTTCCTGGCCTGGATGTACATATGGTGTGTGTCAGCTCTAAATCGTGTAATATCCTTGTATGTCGATACTCTTTCTTTTGATATGTGCAATGTTTGAAGAACTAAATATGTAATGTTCTCCAAGTAGGTACAAAAATGGTGTTATTATCAATGTGTCTTCGTTTAATTGTTGAATTCCATAAATTGGTATATCTCACAACTAGTTTGTTTCTAATACCCAGGTTCTTTCCACATGACCAATGCAATTAGGATGAGAAACCAATTGTAATGAAATTTATCTCCCTTTTCCAAAGCCTCTGTGCAATCCTATAAAGATTTGTTAACCAAAAAGGTAGCCCAATTCTTCTATACTCCTTCCATACATTTCTTTGCAACTGCAATGACTGCATCTAGTACTTCATCTTTGCGACATTTTCGCAATAGTTTGCAGGAAAATACATGTTTCACAAACCTTACATTCTTATCATTGATGTTTTTAACATCTGTTGGGGTCCTATAATCATAAGTGATTTGATTCTTCAACTGTCTATTTGACATTTCTCTTGTGATGAACACATTTGGCTTGCTGGACTCGGTTAATTTCAATTTTTCCTCCATCCATTTTGCCCAATCCTTCATCACCCTATTGCAAACTTCATTCCCTAACCCTCCATTTCTTCACCCCTCCGCCAATTTCGTCCCTACATGAATAAACAAGCTTAGGATACAAAACAATAGGTTAATAATAAATTGTTAGTGTCATTGTTCATATTAATTAGCTTAGTAAAGTTAATTTAATTAGATTAGTATAGTTAGATTAGTAAAACTAGGTTAGGATTGTTAATAATAAATTAATTAATAAATAATTAAAACCTAGGCTTGTAACTAATTAACAATAATTAATCAAATAATTAAACTAAAAAACAAAACTTAAAAAATAAAACAATATAATAAATACATATTATAAATAAAAACAAAACTAAATAATTAAAACATTTAAAACATATATATAAATACATAAAACAAAAATGAAAATAAAAAACAAGTGAAACATAATAAAAAAAAAACAATATTAAATAAAACCAAATGTAAAAAACCAAAACCATGAAACAAATAATATAAAAAACAAAAAACATGCACCTTACGCACATATCCCAAAAACTTAAATCAATGTCCCTAAATTTTTTCGGACCCCCCTGTTCATCCTAACTTTAACGAAGGGNNNNGGGGGGGGGGGTCCGGTAAAAGTGGTTTTCACCTGGAAACTTGTTACCACTAGGTCTTAACAACCCCCGCCACCCCCCAATACTAGTTACCACCCCAAGGGGGGTTCAGAATGCTACCTTCCCCTCCAAAAATCACTTTCCCCCAAATTAAAAACTGCTTTCGCACACTTTGACCACCCGTCTTCCGAGAGAATTTCCGGGAAAGAGAGAAGGAATTTTGAGAAACCGAGAGAGAGTTTTATCCAAAATGGTCTAAATAAAAATAACCTCTCTCATGTTTTTCACAAGTATCAGGAATTGGGATAATTGAAGCCATATCTGAGAACTATTTTTCAAGTTTCCTTTTTCTTGTTTTTGTCATGTTTTTGTGGAAGATGTTTTGCAAAGATGGAGATGAATTTGAAAAAACTGAGAGAGGTTTTTACTCTGGACGGACTCATATACACTAATATATTTTAGTTTTTTCACATCTGTCATATTTTGGGATATACAAGCGTCTGATTTGACCCCTATTTTCAGCAGTTCGACCACTTTTTCATGGCAGACAATTCATAACTTTGAGGGATTTATTTCTATTTTTGGCCAGGTTTTTGAATTTGACCTTCTAATCCTGGGGAATAATTTTTCTATATATTTTATAATTCAAATGTAAAGGGGTTGATCAGTTAGGACCTGTTAGAAGGATGAAACTAATTTTGTAAAGTAGCTTATAGAGCCTCCATGGATGAGATTTCCAATAATACAATGTGATCATTGTAGGATTCTTGTGGCCAATTCCATTGATGAAGTTTATTTTCTCTGTTAATTTGTTCTGCATGTTATCAAAATTGTTTTCTACATTCTAAATTATTTTAAGGAGACAAAATGACATAATTGTTTTAAATGTACCCTATGCCACTTGCTTGGAATAATTTATATGTTTTTCCACTAAATATTAAACTCATAATTATCAGTTACTCTATGTTTTATTGGATTTATTAATCTATTCCATCTTTCCCATGCATTAAATCTTGAAGAGCCAGTGGATTTGCCTACCTTTCCCTTCCATATTATCCTGTTATGACCTAGTTTTGATCCATTATGAGTTGTGACTCCAATGCCCAATGATGTTTCCCTTTTTGTTCCAGCCAAACAATTAAAAACAAACAAAGAACCTCGTACTCTTATAACTAGCCTAAAATTACCAACAAACAAAGCTAAATCATACAAAGAGATCCCTCTCTGTGTTTTGGAGGGATAGATCTTGACTCCAAAGTGGTTTTGTAGTTACCTCTACCCATTTCTTCTTCAACCTGAGAAACTACAGAGTGCTAACATAATGATGACCATACTCGGGAGTGTTCCTCAGAAAAGTGTATCAATTTCCATATCTGATTACTGATGGTGGACATTGATCAGACACAACAAGGATGAATCATCCACCCGACCACTCCAATCAACTCCAGATTAGTTCTAATTCAATGACTCCACTGGAGGAAGAACCCAAAACATGACCAGAGCATCTGAAAAGATCAGGTATTTTAGCTGGAAGTTTATCTAAGATATGATAGGTTTTATTTTTAATTATTTCTTCCCTTCTCATGATCCTGATCCAAATCATACTGCCAAAATTTATGAAGAGCATGTTCAACCTAACGAGCCTCAAGAGGTTAAGCCTAGTGTTACAATCCATATACATACTCCTACACCTTTAAAAATCTGAGATATATACAATCCTCTTGTCTTACCTCCCATATTCCATGATTTCCCTGCTAATTACTTCAAATGTCTCCTGATATTTGATGGGGAATATGGCTACGTCACTGCTGAAAAACACATTCAAGGTTTTGAAATTTATCTTAACCATTTTGAGGTGGAAAATAGTGATGTTAGTATTAGGATTTTTTCTTTATCTTTGTGAAGTAGAGCTAAGAAATGGTATAAAGATATGCTAGTTGCAAGCATCAGTGATCTGAATCAGTTTGCAAAAGTTTTCTTGGATAAATGGGTGATCAAGAGGAATCCCTTCCTCATTTTGGAAGAATACGATCACTTGAAAAGACAGTCTGGAGAAACAGTTCAACAATTTTCAGCCAGATTCAATCAAGTCTACCATTTAATGTCGGTTGATATAAAACCTCCTCATGATTTATCTCTCTTACACTATCTAGATGCCTTTGATCTAGAAATGGAATTTTAGTTAAGGGAAAAAACCACCACAACACTCAAAGAAATGAAATATAGTGCAATAAGTGTGGAAGCCCATTTGTTGATAAAAAGGTCAAAGTTCGAGGAAAAAGATAGAAAGAACAAATAAAAGGAGAATCTGAGATCATCAGAGTTAAAGCTATACATTCTGGAAAGCACCATGGAAGAAATGTTGCACATGATTAGCATAAGAGAAAAACTTGTTGTTCAAGGGCATCATGTTCCATTGGTTACAAAGAAAGAAAGGGTCAGTGTTCCCAAACACTTTGCAACTCACCCTTGACATCATGGATTGGAAAATGATTATTTCATGTATTCAATTCACAACACAGTCAAAGATGAAACTCCAACTCAGCTTGTGGAAGAGAAATCAACTGATATGATCTGCATGTTTGATGATATTTATTTCAAGGATGATCTACCCAAGTATGATAAATATGATGAAAATTACACCAAGGTGAACTCTTCAAAACCATCAACAACATGTTGTTGGGAGGAATAATCTCAATTACAGATCAAATATGACAATCAACCTTTGCACAAAAATCATGGCAACAACAAGGAAAATGCAACAAATATTAGAGTAAGTGAAAGATCTATTCATTTATGTTTCTCTTCATTTGAAATTCTGAGAGAAAATCATAAGTAAATTGTCAATAGTAGGGATGGAGAATGTTTTCATGAATCAGTGGGAGATGTCATTGATGACATAGAAGTTGTTCTTCATCCAAATTTACAGCCCCTGAGTTACATTGATCTTCAAACAAAATATGAATTAATGCATTATAACTCTATACCATTAACCTTCAATTAATTTCAGTTTTTAAAGAAATATTTTAATCATGTCATGGATGATAAGCACACATAAAATCAAGAATTTGTATTGGAACCAATAAAACAATCATATCACTTCCTACATGATCCAATAGCTGATGTGTTGGATGAATTGTGTTGTCCAAGTCATGTTTCACTTGCCAATTATGGAATTAAAAGTGGTTATGATATAAACATGATTAGAAAGTCTCTTTCATGGTCTGTTTCAGCAGGAGTTTCATTTCAAAGTTCAACATAAAATTTGCAGCCATATCAGGAACTGTATAATGACGTAAAAAGCATATGTTCCATACCCAATTTTGACCATAAATTTATTAGAAGTCAAGAAATAGGTCGTGTCTTTCATGATCCCATAGTAGACTACATGGTACTTTTTTTTAGCATAAATGATCAATCATGTTTTCAGCAGTGGCCATTACACTTTGCATTTTTTATTATGTTGACAAAAGGTCAAGTTGTCCTTTTGATTGTGAGCAGTCAAGAAGTTCACTTGTTTCAGCAACTACTTGACTTGATTCATTAGAATTTTTGTATTATTTGATTCAGCATGATTTTCAACAGTATAGGGTAGGTAGAAGTGTGCAAATAAGTTCATCTCTTCAGTCTTCAGTCTTTAGTTTGATTTGGTTACAGTTGAAATATCAGAACATGTACAGGTTGCAGAATAAAGTTTTGGGATCAACCCAATGGATAAAGACACTCGTCTGTGTGTTCATATTTCTATGGTTCTTGTCACCTCTTGAAAGAGCTATCATCCCTAGGTGGAGCCTATGTTGGGGTCCTATAATCATAGATGAATTTATTCTTCAACTATCTATTTGGCATTTTTCTTGTGATGAAGACATCTGGCTTGGTGGGATGGTTAATTTCACTTCTCCTTCCATCCATTTCGCCTGATCCTTCAACACCCTGTTGCACCCTTCATTCCCTCACCCTCCATTTCTTCACATTCTGCCAATTTTTTCCCTACATTAATAAACAAGCTTAGGATAAAAAAACAATAGGTTAATAATAAATGGTTAGTGGCATTGTTCATATTAATTAGCTTAGTAAAGTTAATTTAATTAGATTAGTAAAACTAGGTTAGGGTTATTAATAATAAATAAATTAATAATTAATTACTAAATAATTAAAACCTAGGCTTGTAACTAATTAACAATAATTAATCAAATAATTAAGCTAAAAAACAAAACCTAAAAAACAAAACAATACAAAAATACATAAAAACATAAAAACAATAAAATAAAAGAAAAGTAAAACAAAAATAAAATACAAATAAAAACTAAACTAAATATTTAAAACATTTAAAATATATATATATAAATACATAAAACAAAAACGAAAATAAAAAACACCTAAAAATAATAAAACAAAAATAAAAAAACACTTAAAATAATAAAACAAATAAATATTAAATAAAAACAAATAAAACAAAACAAAACGTAAAAAAACAGAAACCATAAAACAAATAAAATAAAAAACAAAAAACATGCACCTTACGCACATATCCCCAAAACTTAAATCAACGTCCCTAATTTTTTCCGAACCCCCCCCCTCCATCCTAACTTTAACGAAGGGGGGGGTCTAGGAAAAGTTGTTTTCACTTGGACACTCGTCAACACCAGTTCTTTCTAGATCCCCTCCCCTAATACCACTTACCACTACAAGGGTTGTCCGGAATACCACCTTCGCGTCCAAAAACCACTTTCCCCCAAATAAAAGACTGCTTTCACACAATTTGACCACCCATCTTCCGAGAGAATTTTGAGGAAAACCAGAAGGAATTATGAGAAACTGAGAGAGGTTTTTCTCCAAAACTGGATTAGGAACAATAACCTCCCTCAGGTTTTTCACAAGTATCAGTAAGTGGGAGAATCGAAGCCATCTTTGAGCACTATTTTTCAGGTTTCCATTTATCCTTCTTTTGTCATGTTTTTGCGGCAGATGTTTTGGAAAGATGGAGATGAATTTGAAAAAAAAGGAGAGGTTTTTACTCAGGAAGGACTCACATACAATAACGTATTTAATTTTTCATAAAATTGTCATATTTTTGGAGATACAAGTGTCTAATTTGACGAATGGTTAGCAAACCTTTCCTCAACATACCCATAAACAAGAATAGTATCCTTGAGGAAGGGTTGGCCAATCCTTCCCTATCTAAATTTTAATACGAATTTTAGGTGAAGGGTCAACATACCGATGCTTTGGATTATCCTTGACATGAATGATATGCTTGAGGAAGGGTTGACGAAACCTTCTTGAATTTTCCCATTAGTGAAAGTATTAGTATTGTGAAATAATCATTTGACCCTTCCTCAAACTCCCCTTAGATATGAATATTATTCTTGAGGAAGATTTGGTTTACCCTTCCCCAAGATCCCTCTCAAAATGAATACTAAATTTAAGGAAGGATAAATTAACTCTCCCCCATGCTCCTCTTAGGAAAAAATACTATGCTTGAGAAATTTTTCATTTGACCCTTCCCTCATCCCCCCTTTAAAACGAATAGTATTATTAAGGAAGGTTCAATCATACCTTCCCCAGGTTCCATATCACAAGAATACTAGTATTAAAAAATCCTTTTTCCTAACCTTCCTTTGGCTCCCCAAGAGGAAAATACTATGCTTGAGGAACAGTTAGGAAACAATTCCTTACCTCCGTCTCAATTCAAATATTAATATTGAGGATGTTTTGTATGACCCTTCTGTTATGAGGAAAATATCTCTATGGCTAGGGGTAAACCACAAAAAACAGAAATGACTGCAAAAAAAAACTATACTCTCAAGTATGTTATATAAACAAATATGATAACAAGATAAGATAAAAGGCCTACCTCGTCCAAACGTTCGATGAAGTCCATCGTTGAGCACTTGACCCAAAGCAATATACCTGCAAGTAGTCACCAACAACCAAGCAACCCAATAATATGGTGATAATATATGATGTTAGATATTCAATAACATAATCCATCAACATTCATAACAAATATTCCCATGGAATAATAATTCAAATAATTGCAAGATGTTAATTGGACGAGAAAAGAGTATTTATATTAAGATATAATCTGTAGAAGTGAATAAGTTACAGACTTTCATGTCGACACGGTTCGAAAAAAAGAAACTAAGATCCTTCCAACTGGCCCTCCACCACTTAAATCATATACCAAAGGAAAACTCATATAAGAGAGACAATGAAGTTTTCAATCAATAAGGGAAGAGCTTGGGGGATGAAAAATGTGTTCAGACTTAAAGAAAAGAAGGATGCAGACTCAATGTGAAGTGAATAATTCCTCCATAGTAACTTTCCTCTCAAAGTTGAATTATTTATTCTCATTTACAAAGCCCGGATTTGGCCCATTTATAGCATTCATGTGGAACTTAAGGGTCGATTCAGAACATTTCCAGTATATGGAAGGCCAAGGATTATTGATCTTGTGACATTACATGGAAACTCGACACCATTTTTCAATTTTGGGCATATTTCTCGATGTATGTGGGTTGTAGTAGTGCAACCTACGTATATGCATGTTGTATAGTAGGCAAGGTGCGTATATGTGGAAAAAATATATTTTTAGCTTTGGGATTTGAAAAATGGGACTTCAAGTCTAGATAGGGAAATGGAAAAAGGCCTTATGTGCAAGATTGCATGGGCTAAGGCAAATCTTCCTATAACAATTCCCCATGGCCCACCTTAAAAAGAATAGTATCCTTTAGGAAGGTTTATCTAATGATTCTTGAAGCTCCCCCTTGAAAGGAATATTGAATTTGAGGAAGGTTTGTCTAACCTTTCATTGCACTCCTTGTCATAGTGAATACCTGTAATGTACCCCGAATTTACCAAATGAAAAAGAAAATTGTTAGGTGCATTAAAAACCATTGACTCTGCAATACTTGTTCATGCATAACTTTAATTGTCATCGCTATTGGACTTAAAAATGTACCTTATGTAATTGACAAAACTGCAATTAAGATAGTTATCTTATCTATGTGATGTCATACTATTAACAGATTCCTGTACATATAAAATGCTGAAGAAAATACTAGCATTTAATCTGCTTTGTATGTGTGTATTTTCTTACTGTATCTATTTAGCAACTATGGTATCCCTATCATTACCTAGACACCACTATTATATATATAATTGGTTTACCAAAAGTATCAACACATATATATAAATATTAGCATATTCAGTTTTCTAACCATTAAGTGAAATCCTAACACTTACTTATATATATAATTCAACACATGGAGTTTTTAGCATATATTGCTATGCATATATATATAATTGTTTTTTTTAGCATACGAAAAATAAACCCTTAATTTTTATATATATTTCATGTTCATATATAAATATCAATGTCATAGGTTATATGAACCAATACGTATTTGCACTATTCCACAAATCATATTTTGTAACAAGGCTTTCCACCACATATAGTTTATGTCCTAACACATTAACTATTTGATATGACCACAGGTGTTATCGTTACAATGGGATGTTAAATGTGGTTATGATACATAGACATTGATATATCATATGCCATAACGCATTTAGTCCTGCAATGGTGCCATGCCTAAACCTATACGTAACAATGTTAACCCTACCCAACTCATATCATATCCCAACATTGAATATGTTTGGAAGCTATGTTAATGGCGGTTCATATCGGTTTGTATTTGAATTTACCATTGGCTATGTCATTTAAAATAGGTATGTCTCGTATTGGATGCTTGGGAAGCTATGCCAAATGTAGGCTTGCCATATTTGTTTATTAACATGGCTAACATACTATGTAATTCTTGTCACAAAATCCTGGCTCGCCATATTCCTGTCACACATTTCTGAAATCTAAAACACAATAGAATATTAACAAGAAAAAAAGTCCAGGTACATATATGAATCTAATGCTGGGACACAAATGGAATAGCCATGTTCCACCCAACTGTAGAAAAAAATAGCCTAGTTTACTTGCTCTCTTCACCCCCTATCCTGACCATGAGTACATAAGGGTGAATTGAAATGATCCTCCTTTGCTACAATTCTCTTCCAAAGATCATAAATTCTCTTGCCTCACACTAAAGAGTGTTCATAACACCAAGTAGTTTCCTTTCTCCAACATACTAAGCAGTGTCCTGCCTCCTCCATATGTTGTATTTACGTCCATCTTGTGCCTAGGTCTTTCATTCCCTCCTTGGGAATTTTTGCAACTTTACAAATCCCTGTTTTTCAAAGGCTACTAGTGGTTAAATCCCTCATTTTCCACTCGTAAAAATCAACCCTGAGGCAACTCAAATATGTTCCCCACTCATGGAGTCATGGTCAACTATTTTCAACTTGGTTGTTCCATTTTTCTTCTAGCATTTAATATATAAAATGGTTTGTCTTTTACATGTGTCATAATCAATAATTTAGTTGGGAAAATCAATTCATTTCCCAACAGTCATAAATAACTAGTTACAATAATCAAATTCCAAATTTGGATTTTCCATAAATGGAAAATAATTGCCAAATTCGAATTTGCCAAAAACAGAAATTTATTTCCAAGTACACTTAGACTTTAATAATTAATTATTTTTTGGGATATTACATCCTCTCCCCCTTAAGTACAACACTATCCTCAGTGTTCATTCCTCTCTCGGAATAGGGTTGGATAATATTTCTTCAAATCTTCCTCCAATTCCCAAGTGTCCTCCTCAGGACTAAAGTTCTTCCATTGCACTTTTACCTGGGTGGTGGCTTTGTTCCATAGTACTATTTATTTCCTGTCTAAAATGCGTAGAGGTTCTTCTTGGAACATGCCTTCTGGTTCCACCTGCACCATGTTCCAATCAATGATGTGAGTAGGATCATGAATATACTTTTTCAATAAAGAAACATGAAAAACATTATGAACTTTTAAATTTGCAGGAAGTACAGGTTGATATGCCACGGGTCCAATTCAAGCTAATATCTCTAAAGGGCCACAAAATCTAGGTGCCAACTTTGAACACTTTCCTAGCTTTAGAGAGCTTCTCCTTGCTTTGAGTTTCAAATATACATGGTCTCCAACTTGAAATTCTTGGTGTCTTATTTTTAAATCTGCGTAGCTTTTCTGTCTTTCTTGTGCCTCTTTTAAATTTTGTTGTACCTTTCTTACCATTCTCTCCATTTCCGGGAGCATTTTTGGTCCCATCATAATTCTATCAACGGCATTATCCCAGCTAATCGGAGTTGTACATGTTCTTTCGTACAATTCTTCAAAGGGACTCATCTTAGTTGATGTCTGATAGCCATTATTGTATGCAAATTCCACTAAGTGTAGGTATTACTTCCATTTAGTTGTATTTTTTCTTACGTACATTCGTAACATGTCTTCCACAATCTGATTCGTTCGTTCAGTTTTCCCATCCATTTGTGGATGGTATCTTGTGCTGAAATTCAGGTTAGTATCCAACCCTACAAATAATTCTTTCCAAAACGTTAACGTAAATTTGACATCTCTATCTGAAATCACCATTTTACGAATTCCATACAATCTAAATATTTCCTTCATAAATATTTCAGCAATGTTAATTTCTTTATAATTATATTTCACAGGTATAAAATGTGTAGACTTGCTAGGTTTATCGATCACTACCATAATCGAATCATTCTGCTTTTGAGTTTTAGGCAAACTTGTGATGAAGTCCAGTGAGATAATCTCCCACTTCCATTATGGTATAGGCAGAGGTTGTAGCAGGCCAGCGGGATGTTGATGTTAAACCTTCACATGCTGACAATCTAGGCATTTAGATAAGCATTTAGCTGTCTCACTTTTCATGTCAGGGCAATAAAACAATTTTCTCAAGGCTATTATCATTTTTTGGTATCCTGGATGACCAATATATGGATTTTTATGCAATTCCTCTAGAATTGTTAACTTAAAATTAGTCCAATTTGGTATGTACAACTTATTTTTGAACCTTAGCAGTCCATTTTTATCTAAACTCATATCTGTTTTGTCCAATTTTTCTGCATTTCCTTGTAAATCTGCTACAGTTTTGATGTATTTTTCGTCATTACGGCTTGCAAATTTAATTCTTTGTTCAATGTCGTTTTCTTATTTGGTAATACTTATCTCAAAAAGTCCATTAGTCCTTTGGCTTAGGGCATTGACAACTTTGTTTTCTTTTCCTTTGATGTGTCTTACTTCGAAATCAAATTTACTCAAGAACGAGATATTACAATAGTATTGTTAAGGAAGGGTAGGCCAATCATTATGATAAATCCAACATAAAAATAAAACTAGTCTCAAGGAAGGGACATCTAACCCTTCCATGCATTCCCCTCAGATGGGTGAATAATATGATTGAGGAAGGGTCGATAGAACCTTCGTTTTCCTTCACCTGATTGAAAATATTATTTTTATGGAAGGCTTTCTTCACAACTATTGAGGAAGTGTTTCTTTAATATTCCCTGTCCTCCTCATTTATGAGAAGAATATGACTGGAGAAGATTCAGTCAACACTTCCTCACACTTCTCCTTGATTACAATACATTGCTTTAGAAAAAATCATTGAAATCTTCTTCTACCATTGCCCAGTGATAATGTTACTCTCAAGTAAGGATTGAGTAACCCTTCTTTGAGCCCCCTCTAGAGGTGAATAATTATTGGGGAAAGTCTAGTCAACGATGTTGGCATGTTTACAGGCAGAGTGTGCTTATCATTGATGGCAAGGAAAACAACGATGTTGGTAGGTTTACAGGGAGAGTGTGCATATAAAGAACAACAACCAAGGCACAAAAGGTTTACAAAAAGAGTGTGCATGGAAAGAACATTAGCGAAGACATATAAGATCAAGTTGAAGAAGCTTAGGAGGAATAGCACAGAGTTGTGTGCATAGCACAAGTGTGTGCCAGGGCCGAGGGAAATTTTTTCCAAATCTCAGGAGAGATAGTGGTCTAAGACGCGTGGATGAGATCCCATACATCAAGGCTCACAGAAGGATCAAAGGTCATAGAACCTTTGACACTTGGAAATTCTTCCAAGTCGGGAGGATGCTTAATCTCAGAAGGAGGAGCGATAGTGGTTGTTGGATCACCAATACTGAATACCTGATGGTCGTCAAATCAGATTCTAGAAAAGAGGAGCGCGTAGATGATGATATTAGACCTCATCCATTGGATCAAAGTGTGAAGGACTACCAACCATTGGATCCAGTATAACTAGGAAAAGTATAATGGCCAAGAGCCATCCTCCAATTAAGTGAAATGTGAAATCATGATGAGATCTGAGTCATTGGATCCATAGGACACATGGTGAGAGATCGATATTTCACTGACTCACAAACTAGAGAATTAAAAGGTGATATTTGTAGGAACTCGCGATATGCGAAGTCGAAAATGATTTGGGTCTTTTGATCTAGAGGACATGTGTCGAGAGATCAACATTTCACTGACTCGCAAACTAGAGAAGTCAAAGGTGAGAGTTGTAGGAACTTGTGATATGTGAAGTCGTGAAATGATCTCGGTCGTTGGATCCAGAGGACACGTGGCGAGATATTAGAATTTTGTTGACTCGCGAGATGGAGAAGTCAAAGGTGAGTTGTCCTCCAAATTCTTGAAATGCGAAGTCCCGATAAGATCTGGACTATTGGATCATAGAGGGCTGTGGATCATTGACCTAGAGTAAGTCTCAAAAAATTGGGATTCGGGAGTTGAAAGAGTCATGGTTGGCTCACGTTCAAACACCTAAAATATGAAGTCACGATTTGATCACAGTCGTTGGATGAATTTTGAGTGGAAGGACAGGATAAGCTAGCAAAGTTGCATCACAGAAAGATCGGGTCATCGATCCAATATCGATCAAACAAACAACATTCACTTCGGATATAGAGATGCGAGGAGTTTACACTCAGGAAAGTTTGAGATTTTAAGTATCTGGAATGCAAAGTTCCATTCATAATCGGGTCTAGATATCAGACAATCACTGTTAGATCATGGCAGACCAAATCAACAAACCATGTCATCAAGGGTAGGTGGCAGACTACATCAACAAGGACACATGGCACAATCATACAATGACAATTCTCAAGTTGATTCGACATTTCAGGTACGTGGAAATCACAAATCCAGGGGTCATGTGGCAGCTACTTGGCTCATGAAACATCATCAAGTGATGCAAGAGTTACATTACACTGGGAGTTTTTTCTTTGAGAGTTTTACCACCAGTACTCTCCCAAAGACCCGAAGTCACGAAGGCCGAAGTATCAGAGTGGAGGATAGCCATTGAATTAAAGAGGACATGCATCGGTGGATTGTCAACTCCAGGAAAAGGCAAAGGAAGGATGAATGAAAGTTTGAGAATTGAAATCTTTGAAGTCCGGAGATAGGAAAGAAATCTTGACCATTGATCTAATATGAATTATTTCAGAGTTTCGCGAGTTCGAAGTTTCAAGGAAACTCATAGCAGTAGTTCGCGATATGTGAAATCAAGATGCACCCCTCTTGCTTGGCCTTCGGTCATAGCTTGTGGTCGCATGGATGAATATTAAGGAAGGAGCTAGCAAGTTGCTAGGCTCTACAATGGAGATCACGAAAATCGTGAAATTTCTTTTCGAATAGGGTTGTGGTCATAGCCTCTAGTCACATTAGCAGAAGAGAAGGGAAGGAGGTAGCGTTGTTGGGCTCCACCTCAAAGTTTCACAATTTGGGAAAATCGACGTGACTTGCATTCGATCACCCGAAATGAAAAATTGTAAAACGACTGTTGGTTAGGTGTATGGTCATCGCCGATGGTCATGTGAAAGGAAGGGGCTTAGCCAAAAAAGCTAGTGCCTACTGTGTATATTTATTAGGAAGGTGTAACATCCCGCTCTGGCGCACTGAGACTACTTATTATCGAGGACACTTGCTCGCAAGTGATCTGGACCCTTTTGATGTTAGACCTTATGTATATGATTTTGATGTGATTGACAGATGATATGATGTGTTACCATTCATGTAGACAGGTGTTATTGACTCAGTTATTGAGTGTGCAGGTTTGTGACCTTGAGTATGCGGAGGCATCGGTAGAACCCCTTGGACTCCGGACTGAGTCAGGGAGTGTGCTTTTGGGTTGATATGCTTATTATGATGTTGATTTGATTTGATGATTTGATGACGACATTTCTGACATGATTATTGGTGATGCAGGCTGACGATAGCTTGCCGACTTGACTTACATATGGAGTAAAGGGGCCACACACAATTGCAGAGAGGTTGAGGGAGAGGGGTGGACAGCAGCCCTGCCATCGCCTGCTAGCACTCCCGCCATGGCTCGAACTGTAGGTTAACGATTACCTAGTTCGAGAGGACCCACGATG
>ML815205.1:154239-179613 GCA_009831015.1 Picea engelmannii | reverse complement strand
ATCGCCAGCTTCCTTCTCAGAGGAATCATCTGGCACTGGTCCTTTACCTCTGGGGTGGACCTTCCTTGAGGTTCTCCTCTCAGTATGGCCACTGATATGACCATGTTTCTGCATCTCGGGTTCATGCTGCATTTGTCGCTGTAGGTCGGATAAGCTCTGCAGTAAAACTGCATTAATTTCAGTTTTCTTTTCTTGTTCTTTCATCATTCTTTCATTGTCGGCCTTGCAGCTTTGCAATTCAACCATGAGACTCCTCATAGTCTCAGCTAGATCTAGAGGGGTTCCTATCACTCTTCTTTCGTCAGACTCTTCGTCTCTATTGTGGGAGCCTTCTCCCATCTCTTGGTGAGTCACCATTCTCTGCGTCTGTAAATTCCCGCACTGATCGTCCGCTTGGGTGAAAAGACAAACGCTAGTTATTAGTCAAGAGTTAGATACATTTTATAACCTGCGCATAAATCTATAACTCTTTCACATGCATGCACAGTCGAGTTCTCGTTTCCAAGTTTTAATCCTGGACAAGAAAGTTAAGTTAGGGGGTTACTCCTCATAGGAGTGATTTGAACGGAGCTTATGATCAACTCGTTCATGAGCCCTGTCAGGCCAAGTGTTGTAACTATGCTCTAATACCACTTTGTCACATACCCACTACCATAATCAAATTTTCAATGATTTTTGCCGAATCAGAACCCCCGAATTACCTACGGAGGCCTAGCGCAAGCTAGATCTTTCTCTCTCTTCGTCCCGATGTGATCGCGAGTCATGATCACAGTTCAAATAATCACAATGCCTCTTTGTATTTTGCGCCTCAGCGCTACATTTATGTCGAATCGTTTGACTCTGCAACCGCCAAACCTCGGAAGGGTTAGGAACTGGCCAATAGGGATGAGTCCCTACATGGTTGGCAAATGGTCGTTAGGAATAGCCTTGTCACACGGTTCAGTGGAGTATAGGTGGAAATAGGGGAAACACGACATGGTGGGTGGCGTGACAGGAGATGGGTCCCACTTCACACGTCACACCATTCCAGACCCCCCCCCATTAAAGGTAGAATGGCAAGGGGGGTCCAGAATTCGCCTAAATGTCGTTGATCAAGGTGAATTGATCCTGACCGTTCCCGAGTTGCACGTTCGATTCTGAACCCCCCCTCCCCCCACCGCTAAAGGCAGAACGACAAGGGGGCTTTGGAATGAAGCCTCAGCCATAGATCTAGGCGGGTGGACCTTGGTCGTCTAGATCTGCTCGCCACTTACCCTAAGGCACATTCGCGGCCCGGCATAAAGTTGACGTCTCTTCTCCATATCTGACAGTCATTATAGACCCTGAGATTCCCTAAAGGAATCTCATTCGTTCATCAGGACTTATCATCACGAGAGTCCGAACTCTCAACCACGGGACTCCCGAATCCTTGATCCTTGATTTCCCGATGTGGTTAATCTCTTGACACATGGCCCCCTTAAATCGGATGGTCCAGATCTGTCCCAGGGTTTCCACCATGGAAAGTCCCTATCTCTCATCACCAGGACTCCCGAATTCACGATTCTCAATTTCCTGAAATGGGTAATCTCATGACAAGTGACCTCCTTAAATCAGACGGTCTAGATCTATCCTAGGGTTTCCACCATGGAAAGTCCCGATCTCTCGTCACCAGGACTTCCGAGTTCACGATTCTCGATTTACCGAAATGGGTAATCTCTTGACACGTGACCTCCGTTATTCGGACGGTCTAGATCTATTACGGGGCTTTCGCCCTTATTCACTGGGGGTTTAACCCTCGGGTATCTCCTGATAGATCCAATGGCTGTCGGGTTTTTCAGCCCAGATCTGATGGCTCAGATAGGTTCCTAACTTATGCATTCTCCCACGACTTCCTAGACGTGGTAAAATCAACGGTCCAGAGGTTCTCATGGATCTCGCGGATCTACGATCCTGATTTCGTCGCTATCCACGAAGGTATAGAGAGACCAAGTGGTAAGGGGTTCAACACCCTACTTTCTCCTACCAATATAATGGTCATGTGTGACCGCAGATTTCCTGACGGGATCTCGTCCATCGATCAACATCTATTCAGGGTTAAGGTACTTAACTTTCCCGCTTCTTCTTTCGATCTGACATTCTTGAGTGACCACCGATCTCCCGATGGGATCTTGTCCATCAATTCGATACTTATCAGGGATTTCTTAAGGCCTTGCACCTTCACGTCCTCCTTCCAGGCTCTTGATGCCTTTTTCCAGAAAGGTATCTCTATGGGGAGGTTTACCCAGGGTACTATCTGAGGCAGTTAAGGGTATCTCTCTCCTGAGAACCAGGCATGAAGTCTAAATTAGATCAACATGCATATACATATCAATTTAAGAGAGCATAAGCCACACGTAGTCTTTCCATATAAACATACAACTACAAGTACTGATCAAGATACCATACATGCATTCTTATAATGAAGTCATTCACGATTTCACAGCTTATGATCATAAATGTCAGCATACATATATTTCAAGATGTCAAAGGCAAAACACTTATCAGAAAATAACACCAGGGGTTATGCAACTGCTGAGAGGGGTACTCGTTTCCACCCAACCGTAGGCTTAGCGACTCCCAGCAGATTTACCACTAGCCACCCCCGAGCTGAGACCACGATGTTGTGAGACTGTGTCTCTATTTTCCAGTGACCAGAAGTGAAGGTTACTCTCCTTCCTCTCTGCTATCACCCACTCTGCATATTTCTAGAGTCTTCCTTCTCCCCTCACATCTTCCCCCAATAGCTTCTCCCCCACACCTTATCCTCTTGCGAGGTTACGTGTGGCGCGATTTCCCTCGCGCTGGTTAGGCCAGATGGCTCTATGGATGGGCGTTTCTCCTCCCCATCCCTCATTAATTCCTGAGGATCCATCTACCTACCAGCCTGTGAGACATTTAATTCGGGGCCAGCGAGCCGCTTTTGGTTCTCTGAGCCAGTGAAGTCCAAATACGGTATTGATTCTCGGTGGAAGTTAATGCCACCTTTCTAGGTGCCTTCCACCTTCATTGTGGTCTCTTTTTCAACACATCCCCTCTTAGCAGTCCTTCAATATAAATTCATAATATTATTCACATTCATTGACCTTTTCTACAAGGTCCATTCACATCACATATTCACATTTCTGAGTTTGCCACAGTTCTGGCCAGTCCAGTTATTTTTACAAGCTGGGGGAAATAAGGTGTTACATGTAGCATTGAAGTTTAGTAACTTCAACCTGGGGGATCGTAAAGTTTAAATCATACTTGCCCCGTACAAGTACCTAACCAGAACCAAGGGAAACAATTCGAAGATCATCCCTCAACAATGAACGATGAACCTCGCATAGTCTACTCTGCTCAACGTTATGAAGATACCGCACTTCGGAAGACACCAGGAGGTGAATGCTTGTGTGAAGCTATTGATGGAAAGTTACCATGGAGGATACTTATGGTTGAACTGTTGCATAACAGTTGATCCAACGTTGATCAACCGGATCATCGGGCTTAGCATGCAAGACCCTCATCCCCACAATTACTATCCTGGAAAGTCCATGGATCATGCTCTTGCTCAGAAGATCAAAGAAGCTTATGGAGATGTTGAGAAAGGTGCACGAGGCTACAAGATAGCTTCTATTAAAAGTGGCGCAGTTCACCCCCCCTGTCAATTGATCGCAAGGAATTTGGTACGCAAGAATCGACCCACGCAAGTATCCGACTTTGTAGTCAACCTCGCAGGGAAGTGTGCAGAGGGACTACAGATGAACTGAGCGAAGTACCTGGTGCATCAACTAGAGATTGACTGCAGAGAAGCCCAGGATCAGGGGCATGAATTTCATTTTAGCTAGCTCTTGATACTTATAGATTTCGTTGCATGGGAGCTACCTGAAGGTGCAACCTTCCCCGACATTGACCCCTTGAACCACTATCTTTGAAGTTCAATACACTGTGGTACTCAAACGACATGAACAAGTAGTGGCAATCCAATGTTGTATTTCATACCTACTACACCCAATTAAATCTCTCCATCCAGTCTGAGCCTCGCATGACCCCGAATACTTTACACAGGTTTCGACCTTTGATAAAGCTCATTGCAGACCACCATTTTATATATATTACAGCACGCGCTGATGAGAACAAGGAACAACGTCAGTCTTATTATAAGATGACAGAAGAAGACCTAGAGGAAATCACCAAGGAATGGTCGGCAGACCTCCTTATTCCAGAAGACCTCCCAGAAGTGTCCGACATTGACATCCCAGAAGCTGCGCAGAATACACCTAGGCCTAGTAAGGCAAATAAAACAAAGCAGGCAAAGAAGGATGAGGAAATCCAGATGTAGACAGCAGATCTGTAAGAACCGCATATGTTACACTAGAGCAAGGAGGTAATGGAGAAGACTTAGAGGAAGTCTAATAGAGGCTAGGAGATGAAGTAAAGATCATAAAGAAAAGGAAGGGTTCACCTCCAGAACCTTCCTCCCGGAAGAAATCAAAAGCACCTGTGACTAAGCTGAAGACCACGCGCACTCTAGATGACTTCGGTTTTCTCATCATAGCTATGAACAAAGCCATAGAAGAGATAACAGAAAAGAAGGAAGCTAAGCAAGAGACAATGTACAACAGAATCGAGATCGAGCTCCAAGGAGTACAACATGCTCTCCAATCTAGCCGCACAATCTCCTCTGTGCCCCTACCAGAAGGAACAACAAAAGAAGGAAATGAACCAGTTCAACTCTACAATATTGCTGACATAGTTGACGTACTCCTTTGGAAGGCACAGGAAGAAACAACGCAGGCCACCCAGGCCTTAAAGTAAGCATAGGTGGAAATCATCGAGAAACGTCGAGTTGTGCAACAAGAGAAGAACACTCTCCAAGCGAAATTTGAAGAAGACATAGCGAAGATCCAAAAAGAGAAAGAGAAGTTGCTCGTGAAGAATATTGGGATTGAAGAAGCAGTCAACAAATAATTTCACTGACTGGCTTAGAACAGAAGGCAGAGGACCCCATAGAACCCCAAGTGATGACGCTTGCTAAAGTTATTCAACAACTTCAACAAAGAGTTGTGGACATAGAGCATCAGACCATACCATAGACCCCACAAGAAGTGCACGACTAGTGAGAAATAACTGCTTGGAGCACCATAGAAAGGATTAAAGAAATCACTAAGGAATGTAAATAGTTAAGTAGCATAAGTGCTCAGATCTACGAGAACCTAGCCGAAAACCCAGAATTACATAAATTGGAGTCGTAGCTCCAAAAGGCGAAGTACGACGCTGAAACGATACAGGTGCAATTGAAGGCCTTGTCATCCGTAGAGAGAATGAAGAGGTTTCCAAAGAAACGCCCAACCCAACAGTAGATTCACACACTTCAGAGTAAAGTAATGGAAGTCTCTCAACGACTTCAACTAGTGCAAGAAAAGGCATGCCAATTGTTCACTGAGGTTGAAAGCCAAGGAGTAGAACTTGAACAGGTTGTGAATACAACAGAACAATGCCTATAATGGACGGTGAACGAGGCACTCATCCAGGATTTCATCGAGAAAGAGGCAGTAGCAATGCGGCAGGTTGAAGCATCTCGAGCCAAGCTCGAGGAATTCGAAGAAGAATTGGTCAGACCTGAGTGACTCGGGACGAGTCATAGGTGAGTTTTGTGGGCCTGTTGGCCCTTGACCAAGTTTTGAGGAACACTTGGTCATATTTGACCATTTTTGGGACTTCGATAGCCTCTCAAATATGGAGCACTAGGAGAAGAAAATATCACAGGATCTCAGTCCACTTTTAGGGTTTTGGGTTAATGTAATGGGAAAAGGATGTCGGCCCGTGGGTTTGCCCACGCTTAGGCCTAGTTTTGTAATGTATAAATAAAAGGATAGGCAATGTAAGAAGTAGTAGATGTGATTGCTCAGTGCAATTGGTAGTGCATCTATGTGATGTTGAATAAGTGCTCTGTGTGAACTGTGTAAGGCTTGCAAGGCTAAGTGCAAGTTACTGTGTGGTTGATATAGAAAGCTAAGTGTTGTAATGCAAGGAAGAAGGATCTAGAGAGCTGCGCAAATCTTCTGTCCTATGCGAAGAAGGGTTTTGGAGGCTTTGTGCTTGTAATAGCTTGAAGACGATAATAATGAAGAATATATTGTGGACGTATCCCCAAGGGGGGAGGTAAACCACGTAAATCTATGTGTTATTCTCTGTGCTTTGGTTCAATGTGTTTATCTTTTCTTATGCTATGTTCTTTGATATATCCACTTATGCTCTGTGCTTATTTGATATATATGATTGTTAGTGTTGGGTATGTGTTATATTCTTTGCATGTGTGTGTGTGTGGGTGCGTCAGATATGACAACTGCGTCTGACGATCCCTTCACCTAGAGCTCTGCCGTGTGTGTCGGGCACTTTCCTAGGGGTGTTTTTTGCTATTTTTAGCGGATTTTGCTATTTTAGCTGATTTGTAAATTAATCCCGGATTAAGGGATTAGGATTTTGGTATCTACGGAATACCTAAAAACATTGTATATATTGTATGGCGAATGGTGAAATTCGATATAATGAAAATAAGAAAGGTTTTCCCGGTTGAGGGTTTCCAGTAAAAATCTTTGTTTACTCTGTGTATGAGCCATTGATTAATTTTTGTATTGCTTAAGAATCTGAGTATTCACTGCGAATCTCTTTGTTGTCTATGAAGTATAATAAGGGTTAAATATTGATGAATGATCTATGCTAAGTGCCCTATAAAATATATAATCACAGATATGTGTCCCAGCTAAGGTTGCAGACACCTGAGTCTTGCAACCACCCCTACCTCTACCTCGGGTGAGAGTTCATCTGCTTCACAGGTGTTTCCGAAAGGGCCGATAGTTAGGGATTTGTTAGTGCGCTCTTGAGCGTTGAACCCTCGGCCTGCCCATGTGCCAACAATACCTTGTTCTAAAGGCAGTCTTGTTGATGTCTTCATACTTTATTCTTACCTGGTGATATCCTGATCCAAGATCTATTTTTGTAAATGTCTTAGCATCCTTTAACTGGTCAAAGAGATCATCAATCCTTAGTAGAGGATACTTGTTCTTTACAGTCACTTTGTTCAACTGTCTGAAATCGATACACAATATCAACGTACCATATTTCTTCTTAACGAATAGGACTGGGCAACCCCAAGGCGACACACTTGGGCATATATACCCCTTCATAAGTTTTTCAAGCTGCAATTGCAGTTCTTTTATCTCTGGTGTACTCATTCTGTAAGGAGCTTTCGACATTGGAGCTTCTCCAGGAATCAAGTTTATAGAGAAGTCAATATCTCTCTTCGGGGGTAGTCTGGGTACCTCCTAGAATACATCTTCAAACTCTCTTAGTACTGCATGATCTTCAATAATTGACACCTTATCCTTAGGTGTTTCCTCCACATGGGTTGTAAATAATTGATAGCCTTTCCTGTAGCACTTCTTCAATTGCATTGCTAAGATTTCTCTGACAGTAACTGCCCTTGGAATTCCCTACACTTTCCTTGGGTTTCCTTCCTCATCCAGGCAAGTGAATTCCTTTTTACGACATTCTAGGATGGCATGGTGCTGGTCCAACTAATCCATCCCAACTAGACAGTCATAAGAACCTAAAGGCAGAATGTTCAATTCAACCATTCATTTCCACTGGACAAGACTTAACCAATTCTGTAACCTTTCTCTTGGCTCCAGTAGCCATCTGTACTAACCAATATTTTCCATGCTTGCTTCTTGGTAATTGAAAACTTTCCACCATCCTAGGGTCTATATAACTATGAATAGCCCCTGAATCAATTAAAATAGTAAAGGCATGATTGTTGATCATACCTTCCACTTCAATCATGTGTGACTGATATTCTTCTTGCTTGTTGTCCAGGGCTGCGTAGATCCTTGGTACTCTACTGACCATGTCCTCCATTGTTTCATCTTTCTTAACATTATGGAGAACTCTCACTTTGCTATTTTTGTGGGGACAATCTTTGTACTTGTGGTTTCCCTGATAGCCCCAACACTGAATGGGCGTCTGCCTTGGCCTTTGTCCCCCTACGTCATCCATTCCCATCTCTCTAAATGATGGTTGTCCTTGAGGATTGTTTCTGGAAAAGGAAGGTTTGTTTCCCTTCTACCTCTGCTTTTTCTTAAATTTCTTCTGGTCATCCCAAGCTTTCCGAAAAGTAGGATTTTCTCTTTGTTGTTCACATAGTCATTTCTCTCTTCTTATAGTTTCTTCCATAGTCTTAGGGTCATCATACTGGATCTTGTCACTGATGGAAAGTGGCAGTCCACTCAGATACCTTTGAATTTTGACAGTCTCATCCTTAATGAAGGGAACATATTTCAACAACTCCAAGAACCTTCATTCGTATTCATCAATGGTCATGCTACCCAACTTGAGTTCAAAGAACTCTTTCATCTTTTGGTCATAATATCTTTTAGTAAAGTATTTCTTTTCAAAATACCTCTTGAATTATTTCTAGGTGATATCTTTCTCTTTAATGTGTTGCACCTGCACAAGTTGATCCCACAACATGGATTCTTTTCCTTTCAGTTGATACATTGCAATTCTTCCTTCTGCATGAGAGGAATAATTTTGTAGTTGGAAGTATTTCCTCATGCCAAGCAACCATGTCTCAGCATCTTCCTCCTTCTTATGTTCTCCATCAAATGTGGGAGGCTTAATCTTGTTCATTTCTCCCTTCAATTCATCCACTCCATATCTCCTATGTTTTCTGGTAGGAGACAAGCTTGAACTACTGTGTGCCTCCTTATTGGAATGTTTCGGGGAGTGAGGACGATGCCTACTAATGCTCCTAGATCTTATTTTCCTCTCAGGGGGTTCACGACTCCCTGTTTTTCTTGAATCACTCTCCTTATCCAACTTCTTTTCAATTTTTTCCAGACTCTGCATCAACTTTAAGTTGAATTTTCCTTATCGATCCCTGGCTTTCATGAGATTTTTGTTATCTTCTCGGTGAGTCAGGGCATATTTCTGCAATCGTTCAATGATTTTCATCATGTTCCCTTCCTTATCTATCTCTTATCCATGCCCATTTGAGTTCTATCCTTCAACTCCCAAATGGACATCCATCCCTTTTACTTCATTCTATGAACTGGAAGCAGGATGTGCCTCCTTCATTTCTCTGCACTCAGTGGCAATTCGGTTTGATTCTAACACTCACTAAATTGTGCAAACACAGTGTGCAGTCAACCAAAGTTTTTCAGGCCATCAGTCCTTAACAATTCCCACAGAATTCAAAAACCAATCTAATTCAAGAAAAATGTTTAGATTTCATTCTCTAGAATTCTCGCTCAATCAAGAATCCCCGCAAATCTCTTCCTTTTGAGCTCTTCTTTGTTCTGCAATAAATTTTAGGCACTAGCCCTTTTCTCTTAGCCCCCAACCCATGCGACCACGATTGTGGCCAAGTGCTTAGCTCGATAGGTGCTTGCTCATGAATTTGGATTTCAAAATTCTTCAAATTACATCTCATTAGTATCTCAGAGTTCTGAATTAATGAACTCACGGAGTGAGGTGGATCAACCATCCACAACTACCCAACATCCAACGACTGACACCCACTGTGGACCTTTCCAACATTGGAGCTTCTGGACTTCAGAGATTCGGGTCTTCGGGGCTTTGGAGGATTTCACATCTGCACATCCGACCATTAATCTCTGAACCCTTCCATGTCACCTTTGGTGACATCATTACATCACATCACTTAACGTTTTCCAATTGCTGGGGCATGCAATGGTGGTTTGGAGTAACCTGCCTTTTGTCCCACAATTCTTCTGATGCCGACACGTAACCCCTTGGTGAAACCGCAGTTTGGATTGCAGGACTGCCTTGGATAATTAACTCCCATGTAACTTGGGTCCCCGCAATGCCTCTTGGCCATCAATCTTGACGTATCGTGATCAATGCTAGCGTGGGTCCTCCGACCTTCAACTATGTTATGTAGCCTCAGGGCCCACATAGTACAACTATCACCAGCTAAGGTGGTGGAACATGACATGCCTAGGAAGTTCTATGTCACCCCTCGCGACATCCTCCCGCCTCGCCACGTCTTCTCTTTTATTTCGGGAATTCGAGTTTCAAAAGTTTCTGCATCAACACATCCCACTTCTCCCGATCGCTGAACTCTGAAATTACGATCTGTCATGAGATCTAATGGTAAGAATTCTCACCATATCTATGGTCTAGATCCACTTTGGGACTTCAGAGCTTCAGGTTTCAGGTTTTCTCTTATCTTTGCATCAAGATTCATCGACGTCGTGAAGTCCGAAGGTCTTCCATGTTAACCCTTCTTCGCTTTCTCTAGATCTGACAGTCATAAGGGTTTTCCTTTTCTTCCAAATAGATCCTACGGTTCACATTACTCTGCGGTGCAACAGCACTTATGTCGTGGTTTTACAATATGCTTCTCCTCTTGAGCTTCTTAACACGGCCAAGGTAATACGTTTGGCACCCAGGAATGTTTCTAAGGTCAAATTTCGGTTCCTCGAGACACAATTTCCACTTGAACCTTGAGTCCAATGACCACTTATCCAGCCCATTCAGGCTCAGTGTTGTAAGCATGGCTCTAATACCAAAATGTAACATCCTCGACCATCCACAGGCTGGGTAATGCTACTATGCGAAATATACACTTATATAATATATGCATTTTAATGAATTTAAAACACATAACACTGTAATCACAGAATTAACTACCATATGGAAGAAATGGAGCTACAATAATTCATATATGCAACAGAATACATGATAACATTCAAGCATCACAGACATGCATAACATATAAATTAAGCACATAAATGATACTTATCTTTTAAACTGGAGTAACTCCACCAACTACGTACAGACCTTCGACAAACCTCCCATCCTTAGACCACGTTGCTCATCATGCTCAGCAGTGGGTCACCCCCGAGCTGGAACTAAGCTCCACCCAGGCCAAGGGAATCCTAGACTAGGTTGAGGTTACAGGAAAAATGCACAGTGCAACCGGAAGGATTATTTCCAGGAGCCTTCTTACGCCCACTACTCATGGACTCTCATTCCCCACATGCTTGTCCCACTCGTGAGTATACGCCTTCACTATCACACAGTCCATCAGCTGCCTCACCTCCCTCTCAGGGTCTCGGAAACAAGTCGGATCAGGAATTCTTAGAGCTTCGTAGCTGGTGCTAGACTCTCTCTGGGAGAAAACCACTTCCTAGCAAGCTCTCTCACCTGGAGAGAGATGCTCACAGGCTTGAAAACATACATCTTCTATCACGGGCCTGACAACTCGATTCCTCAACCACTTTCGACTCAGCTCCAGTGAGGTACGGGTGACAACAATGGTAACTAGTCAAAACAACTCAGGAAAATAGAAGACATCAACCCAAATGGTCCAGGTACGAACTCAGCTCTGTAAGAGAGGATATGTTGGGTTCAAGGATGACACAGGGTGGCTTCACGATTCTAGTTTTTAGAGGTGCATGGTTATGCAGAGGTCAAAATGTAGAGGCCAGACGGAATTCACAGGAATCAAGAATGGAAAGAGAACTCAGGTGAAGGATGGAAGAATGACTAGCGAACCCCCAACACAGTTGACGCTTCATCTTTTAACTGCATGCACCTGGCTCGACACTTGTCTTCTTGGAGCTGCATGTGTTCCCTTTTGCACACTTTTCCTCTACCGAGACTTAGGATAAAAATATGTCTTTCATAGAGCTTTGGAGTAATAATAAATTATTATTCTCAAGGACTTAAGCCCCTAAGCTTAGCCCCTCTTTCCAACCTTTCAACCCCCCTTTCCCTTACCCAGTTTGTGGAAGCTTAGTCCCCCATCACTCTTTCTTTGTGGTTGGTCTGCACGCAGTGATGTTTAATCTCTATTAATGTTATGCATAATTACATATACAAAAACAAGCTCTTGGCCTTTAACACTTAGTCTCTCCAACCTAATAAACACATAAGCCCACCAACTTATCAACACTCGGCTCACCAGCCTACAAAACATGTTTAAAATTCATAAATACAACTGGGGCTCGTCCTTGGGGATATTACAGCCCTGTAAGGCATTCTTTCTACAAGTGTAACCAAACTTTGTCTCCCACCTGAAACTGATGTGGCACACTGTGTTGATCATGGTGTTCCTTGTATTTGGAATTGGACTTTTGTAAAATATCCTAGACATGTTGCAAAATGTGTTGGATCCACTCAATGAACTTGATGGCTTTGTCAGATTCAATTGGATCAGGGGATGATTCAGTTGGGGTGGTCGCAAGGGGTAGTGCAACATCCATGGGACCCAATGGTTGGAATCCCAACCCCACCCGAAAGGGTTTGTGGCTAGTTCATCTATGTAGGTCTCGGTTGTAGCGATGTTGAACATAGGGAAGACTCTCGTCTCATGTGCGAGGGATCTTGGAATTATAAATCCATAGGATAGGCATAATCATCTGATTGATGACCTCATTTTTTCCATCTGTATGGGGGTGGAAAGCAATGGATTTGGTGAGCTTGGTTTCCAACAATGACCAGAGGATCAACCATAATGTGTTGAGAAACTGATTGTCCCGATATGACACAATGGTTTGTGGGATTCCAAAATGTACCCATTGTTGGCCCTCAAGCAAGTTTTGAGGAAACAATGGTCAGGTTTGGACCACTTTTGGACTTTGACAGGCTGGTTGAAGATGGAGCGCCTAGGCAGAGCTGAGATCGCATATCTCACTTATTTTTTGGGCTATGTGGACCCAGCAAGGGGTTCCTTAAGATTTTTGTAATGGATTATGGGATGTCATCCTATGGGTTCTCCCATGTTTAAGGCCTTTTTGTAAGGGATTGTAAAAGTATAAGTAAGAATGTATTGTAGTAGGGGAGAGGAGGAAGTGGCTAAGTGCAAGTAGTTATGAGTTGCTTTGCAACATAATGTGTATGTAAGGCTTTGTGCTAGATAGAGAAGTTGGCTATGTGCCTTGACCTAATTTTGGGAAGGTGGATCTAGTGTTCAATGCGCAGATCTCCTGTTTGGTGCGAAGCTTGGCTCTGTGGCTTAGTGCATAGGAGAAACTAAATGTAAGAGATTGAAGAATAATAAAGAAGACGAAGTCATTGGTGGACATAGCCCCACACTAGGGTGAAACACGTATATCTTGTGTCTTTGGTTGCTTTGTGTTGTGTTGCTTATGTTATGAATATGCTCAGTGATTTACTTATTATGAATGCTAGATAGATATGTTGATGCTCAGTGCTTTATTTATGTTAAGGATGAATGAATGTTATATCTAACTCAGTGCTAAGTGCTAAATGATTGAAGTGTGTTTATTTTTACTGCGCCAATCCATATTAGGGTTTTTTCTGTGATGTTAATGAAGCTAATGAACTAATGCATATCACCTTCTAAGTGTTGATAGAGTACTCTGCGAAGTGTTGTTATCCCACATTTGTGTCCCAGCTAGGTTACAGACACCTGAGTCCTGTAACCCCCCCTGCTTATACCTCATGTGAGACTTCAGCTACTTCACAGGTGTTGCCGAAAGGGTCAGTAGTTAGGGTTTTTTGGTGCATTGTTGAAGCATTGAACCCTGGGTTTTCCCCTGTGACAAAAAATGGTTCCGTTGTCGGGACATGAAACTGTGAGTGTTGGGAACTGAAGTAAAGAAAAGAGAATCTTTGTGCATAGATCTGTTGCTGAAGTGCACAGTACTCTACTTGACTTGCAAAGCTCTGTGCTAAGAAAGAAATCCGATATGAAGAAAATAGGTAAATCTTTGTGCTTTGATAAGAGTAAGATAAGTGAAATTTTTTTTTTCGAAAGCATGAATTTAAGTATGTTTAATAGATTATGTCCTAGTCTGAAAGCTAGGGCACAGTTGGAAGAAAGAGTTGATCTAAGTAAATCTAATAGAAATGAAGAAAGATATGTTATTCCTATGCATAGAAAGAATTTTTGGAATAATAAGTGGATGCAGGAACCTAGAAAGAATTTTTGCAGATTTGATGCAGGAGCATTGCTCACTCATCAAACGAGCCAGCGCGTGGAGTAGGGAAAAGACAGCTGGATAGTGCCAGCATCAAAATTTTGAAACACCTTGATATGTTGCGCCAAATATTAATGCATTGATGTGATGAAGCGCACTTGTACATTGTAATGGGCCTTCAGCCTTTAAGTTCACGTCCTTAGTAGCTGAGGCATTTAATAGAATTGATGTAAAGATAGATATGAATTAATTGTAGATTTGATAGCTTTAGAATTGTGAGGGAAAACGGAATATAGGCACCCTCCTTTGTACATTGTATGGGGAACTATTCATTCAGGAGAAAGAAGAGAAGAGCAGAGCAGAGAACTTGTGGAGAGCCCTCATGTACAGATTGGATTAATAGAAAGAGCTTTTGATTCAATTTCATGACTGGTGTCATTTTCTCTGTGTATGTTGCTTATATGCTTGTGGATGTTTGTTTCCTTATATGCATTTACTTTGATATGCTGCGTATGTGAATTCATAGTTGAATTGAAACCTGTGAAAGACAGGAGAATGAGTTTCAATTGTTTCTCGGTCTGAGCCTGGAGATTCCTGCATAGAGTGCAGTTGAATTCATCCGCATAGAGTGCGTTGATGAGGCCAGACAGTTAAACTCTTATTCTCATCTACATAGAAGTCGAATTGGGTTACTCGTGTCGTGCAGGAGAAGTACAGGCCGAGGTTGAAATCTCAGCAGTTAATCTGAGGAAAGGTTGACAGAGACTACTGTCGCTGGAAGTGCATAGAGTCCAGAAGTTCCAGCACTTGGAGAGTGATTGTACACCGAGCGCAAGGAGTGCGCCAGCCTTCAATTGAAGGAGTGGGAGAAATGAAGCTCAGGAGGGATAGTTCCTTTCCATTTCTGTGGGAACAGCCCCAGAAGAGGTTCGAACAGGAACGGAGCTTTGGAGCAGGAGAAATCTCTAAAGTGGAGAATTGACGGTCAGGAATCGCTGTGGAGGATCGTGAAATCTCGAGGATCATTGGATCTGGGAGAAGCAACGCAAGGTTTAATCCTTAAGCGCAGGCGAGGAGGACCAAAGCCCATCAGACTTCGGGTTTTGGCGTTTGTGGAAACGAAAGTTTTATACTCGACGGAATCGCGAGTAGCGATTTGCCGAATTCCTCAGAGTCGTTGATCGGTAGCAAGACAGGTGTCGCAGGATCCGGAGATATTGGGTTTTGGCATTCGGCGTTTGACAAGGTAAGGCGCAGACTCGTTGAAATCGTGAGTCACGAATTCCCAAATCAACGGGAGCCATCGATCAGAGCAAGGACACGTGGTGCAAGATCCCAAGGAGTCAGGATTCGGGGTTTGGTAAGGTCTGTGACCTTGTGCATTAGAATCGCGAACTCCCAAACCGCGATCTCCCGATAGCACGAGTGGGGAGACAGGTGTCAGATTTTAAGCCCCAATCGGAGGCGTTGATAGGTGGCGTCAAATCGGAGTTCGGGGTTCGGAGTTTTGTGGCGCAAGTGAATCATAGCATCACAAGTGTCGATTTCTCGATAGGGAAATCCCCGACGAGAAAGAAGCGTTGACCCTTTGACCATCGGGGTTCGGAGTTTTGAATTTCACGAGGACGTGCACACAGGGTTAGCGAGATCGCGAAGCCCAATTTCCCGAAGTGACTGTCGGGAGATCAAAAGAGTGTCCTGTGGGTGAGAAGAAGTCTCGATACGGGAATTGAAGAGTATATCAACTCTTCGGGCCAAGGTACAGAAGGTCCTGGTGAGAGCGGCCACTGCCGAGAGCGGTTGCGTCAAGAGTGGTATCAGAGCCGATTCATCTTTGTTTTCTGTAGCAGAGACAGAAGTATGCCATGCCACCCAGAAGGGAAAGGCAGTCACCTGATCGTGAAGACAGGGATGCCCGAAGAAGAGGTAGGCCGGCAGGGAATATGGAGATGGAGCGACAAATGCGAGATCTCCGAGCAAGGCTTGAGGAGATGGAGACTGTGCAGAGACGCGGAGCTGGTGCAGTAGTGTTCAGTGATTTCGAGGTGGAAGAGGAAGCTGGACATGATGCAGAGGAGGTCACAGCAAAAGACGCATCAACAGAGAGGTTGATTAGAGCCATCGCCAGAATGAGCTCAAAGACAAAGATGGACATTCCCGTCTATGAGGGGAGTCTAAATGCAGAAGAGTTGCTGGATTGGATCCGAGCACTCGACACCTACTTCGATTACGAGGATATCGAAGAGGACAAGAAGGTAAGGCACGCTGTTACAAAGTTGAAAGGACATGCAACCTTATGGTGGGATGAGTTGCAGGCTGATAGGCGCTGCAAAGGAAAACAGAAGATTAAGAGCTGGGATCGGATGATCGCTAAGATGAAGGCAAAATTCATCCCGAGGGATTACCAGATCACTCTGTTCAGGCGGATGCAGAACCTGAGACAAAAGATGATGATGGTGAAGGAGTACACCGAAGAATTTTACAGGCTCAATATCAGAGCAGGTCATCGGGAGAGCGATGATGAAAAGGTGGCGAGATACCTGAATGGACTGAGGTATGACATTCAGGATGAATTAAGTATGGTCACCATCCAAACAGTTGAGGATGCATACCAGATGGCTCTAAAATCCAAAGAGAAGCTGAGCCGCAAGCAGGGACAGCGGGGGCGAGGCAGAAGCCAACCCAGAGGCAAGGCAGTTGCCCAGAAAGAATTTCAGAAACCCAAGGAGGAATGGAAGAGACCTCAGGGTAAAATGGAGAGAGGTGGAACCTCACAACCGAGGCAGCAATATGCTGAGCCGAGGAGGCAGCATACCGAGCAGGGTGGCAGTTATGCGGATGCCAACACATTTCCTCGTACCCGAGGCAGAGGAAGAGGCCGAGGAGGAATCATCACATGTTTTACATGTGGAAAAGACGGACATAAAGCCGTGGATTGTCCAGACAGGAAGGTGGACAGAGGAGAAGCTCACATCACAGAGGCACAGAGACGTGATGTTGAGGATGAAGACACCGGAAGTGGGAATTCACTGACGGTACATAAAATTTTGTTAACACCTGAGAAAGAGGTGGAGGACACAGCTCAAAGAACCAGACTGTTCAGAATGACTTGCAAGACCAATTACTGGAAATGCAAGGTCATAGTGGACAGCGGAAGCATCGATAATCTCGTTTCGACCGAGATGGTGGAGAAATTGGAGCTGGAGACAACCAATCACCTGAGTCCATATAAAGTCTCATGGCTGCAGAAAGGACACCAGGTAAGCGTTACGAAACAATGCTTGGTTGAATTTAAAATGGGTGAATATAGAGATAAAGTTCTGTGTGATGTTATTCCCATGGATGTCTGTCATGTATTATTGGGTAGACCATGGCAGTATGACCGAAATGTGGTTCATGATGGGAGAATGAACACATACACCTTGAAGAAGGATGGAAGGTCGCATACATTGCTTCTGATAAAGAATAAAGAAGTAAAGTCTGAAGTAACCAGCACAATACTTCTCATGAGTGGGAAGGAACTTCTCACAGAGATGGAGAAGAAGGAAGATCCACAATTCTTTGTTGTCAGGAAGCCGAGAATTGTTCTGACAAGAACAAGAGTGGACGACTTGCTGGAGGAGATTTAGGAACTGCTGGGAGAGTTCGTTGATATCATTGTGGACGAACTACCTCATTCGTTGCCACCGATGAGGAGTGTGAGTCACCATATTGACCTCATACCCGGAGCAAGTTTACCGAATAAGGCAGCGTACAGGTTGACACCTCAGGAGAATGAGGAAGTCAAAAGGCAGGTACAGGACTTGCTGGATAAAGGACTGGTGAGGGAAAGTCTTAGTCCATGTGTTGTTCCAACAGTACTAAGTCCAAAAAAATATGGAGGCTGGAGGATGTGTACAGACTCCAGGGCGATAAATAAAATCACCATCAGGTACATATTTCCACTGCCGAGAATGGACGATCTGATGGATTGCCTGAGTGGGGCAAATTACTTTTCAAAAGTTGATCTCAAGAGCGGATACCATTAGATTCGCATGAGAGAGGGAGATGAATGGAAGACATCATTCAAAACAAACGAAGGTTTGTACGAATGGCTGGTCATGCCGTTTGGCTTGACAAACGCGCCGAGCACATTCATGAGGCTGATGAATGAAGTCCTGTGGGAATTCATTGGAAAATTTGTGGTCGTATATCTGGATGACATACTAATTTTCAGCAAGACCAAGGCTGAGCATTTGGAGCATTTGGCCATTGTGATGAGGAGGCTACAGTAGGAGAAGCTGCTGATCAATTTGAAGAAATGTTCCTTCATGCAGATAGAACTCATTTATTTGGGTTTTGTAATTTTGGCTAATGAGTTGAAGATGGATCCTGAGAAGGTGGAAGTAATCAGGAATTGGCCATCGTCGAGGAATGTTTTTGAGGTGAGGAGTTTCCATGGTTTAGCTAGTTTCTATAGGAAATTCATTCGGAATTTTAGTGGAATAAGTGCGGCAATGATGGACACAGTGAAGAAGCGACATAAAGTTTTTCATTGGACAGCAGAGGCCGAGAAAAGCTTCAATCTGTTGAAGCGAAAGATAACAGAGCAACCAATTCTGGTGTTGCCTGACTTTCAAAAGACATTTCAGGTGAAATGTGACGCCAGCAGATATGCTATTGGAGGGGTCCTGAGTCAGGATGATAGACCTGTTGCATATTACAGCGAGAAGCTAGATGATGCAAAGATGAAATACTCCACATATGACAAAGAGTTCTATGCCATCATACAGGCATTAAAGAAGTGGAGGCATTACTTGATACCCAAAGAGTTTGTGCTGTATAGTGACAATCACGCATTGCAGTTCGTGAGTCAACAGGATAAGTTGAACCAAAAGCATGCAAAATGGGTAGAGTACATGCAAAATTTCACATTTGTCATTAAGCACATTTCAGGAACTGCTAACAAAGTGGCTGATGCTTTGAGCAGGAAATGTTTATTGCTGCAGGAGTTTAGAGTCAACACCTTGGGTTTTGAAAATTTAAAAGATATGTATGCAGGTGATGCAGACTTCGGGGAAGCATACAAGGCAGCTGAGAATCTAGTTCTCAGGGATCGGACTTTGTGGCTGGAATATATGATCCAGGAAGGATTTTTGTTCAAAGGCAATCAATTGTGCATACCGAATAGCTCCATGAGGGAGAATTTGGTGAGAGAGAAGCATAGTGGAGGCTTAGCAGGTCATTTTGGACATGACAAAACATTCGCGAAGTTGAGCGAATCATATTTTTGGCCAGGCATGCGAGCAGACGTAAAGAGGTTTGTTGACAGATGTCGGATATGTCAACATTCAAAGGGCCGAAAGTAGAACATGGGGTTATATCAGCCATTACCCATACCTGAGAGGCCATGGGAGGTGATCAATATGGATTTTGTTTTGGGTTTTCCGAGAACACAATGAGGAGTTGATTCCATCTTTGTGGTGGTAGACAGGTTCTCGAAGATGGCACATTTTATACCGTGTCAGAAGACCAGCAATGCGACCCACATCGCGAATTTGTTTTTCAAAGAGATTGTCAGATTTATTGCATGGATTGCCGAGAAGCATAGTCTCGGATCGGGATACGAAATTCATAGGTCACTTTTGGAGGACGCTATGGAAAAAGATGGGGACTAATCTAGCATTTAGCTCAGCTTATCATCCGCAGACAGATGGGCAGACAGAAGTAGTCAATAGAAGTCTGGGGGATTTATTGAGAAGCTTGGTGACAGAGCACCATAGCAGTTGGGACTAGATATTACCACAGGCAGAATTTGCTTACAATGACTCTGTGAACAGGAGTACAGGGAGAATCCCATTCCAGATTTTGTATGGAACACAGCCGAGGGGATTTTCTGAGCTCAAGGAGTCAGGACAGGCTGAAACTAGCAGCGCGAGGGCTGAAGAATTCGTTGAAGCAATGCAGGAACTTCACACGAAGGTGAAGCAACGACTACAGACGTCGAATCAGGAGTATAAGCGCAGAGCCGATCAGAGGAAGAGACAGCTTCAGTTCGAAGTTGGAGACATGGTTCTGGTGCACCTGAGGAAGGAAAGGTTCCCGAGGGGAACATATAACAAGCTCAAGATGAAGAAAATTGGGCCGTGCAGAGTCCTAAAGAAATTCGGGGAGAATGCATATGAAATTGAGTTGCCAGAGGGCATCGAAATATCTCCGATTTTCAATATTTTGGATTTATACCCCTACAGGGCTAGAGAAACAGAGGCTGGAACTGAAGAACCAGTGGTCCAGTGGCAGAAACAATTACCAGTAGCTGAAAAACCGCAGATGGAATGCATACTGGATAAGAGAGTAGGCAGGAAGACCAGGAGAAAGCAGTATTTTGAATACCTGGTGAAATGGAAAAATCACCCGGTGGAGGATGCCAATTGGGAGACAGAAGCAGTGATACAGAGGCATGGGCAGACTGTGCAGGAGCTCATGGACAGGAGCCCATGAAATCTTTCGAGCCGAGGAGTATGATGCAGGAGCATCGCTCACTCATCAAACGAGCCAGCGCATGGAGCAGGGAAAAGACAGTTGGATAGTGCCAGCATCAAAATTTTGAAACACCTTGATATGTTGCACCAAATATTAATGCGTTGATGTGATGAAGCGCACTTGTACATTGTAATGGGCCTTGAGCCTTTAAGTTCACGTCCTTAGTAGCTGAGGCATTTAATAGAATTGATGTAAAGATAGATAGGAATTAATTGTAGATTTGATAGCTTTAGAATTGTGAGGGAAAACAGAATATAGGCACCCTCCTTTGTACACTGTATGGGGAACTATTCATTCAGGAGAAAGAAATGAAGAGCAGAGCAGAGAACTTGTGGAGAGCCCTCATGTACAGATTGGATTAATAGAAAGAGCTTTTGATTCAATTTCATGACTGGTGTTGTTTTCTCTGTGTATGTTGCTTATATGCTTGTGGATGTTTGTTTCCTTATATGCATTTACTTTGATATGCTGCGTATGTGAATTCATAGTTGAATTGAAACCTGTGAAAGACAGGAGAATGAGTTTCAATTGTTTCTCGGTTTGAGCCTGGAGATTCCTGCATAGAGTGCAGTTGAATTCATCCGCATAGAGTGCGTTGATGAGGCCAGACAGTTAAACTCTTATTCTCATCTACATAGAAGTCGAATTGGGTTACTCGTTTCGTGCAGGAGAAGTACAGGCCGAGGTTGAAATCTCAGCAGTTAATCTGAGGAAAGGTTGACAGAGACTACTGTCGCTGGAAGTGCACAGAGTCCAGAAGTTCCAGCACTTGGAGAGTGATTGTACACCAAGCGCAAGGAGTGCGCCAGCCTTCAATTGAAGGAGTGGGAGAAATTAAGCTCAGGAGGGATAGTTCCTTTCCATTTCTGTGGGAACAGCCCCAGAAGAGGTTCGAACAGGAACGGAGCTTTGGAGCAGGAGAAATCTCTAAAGCGGAGAATTGACGGTCAGGGATCGCTGTGGAGGATCGTGAAATCCCGAGGATCATTGGATCTGGGAGAAGTGGCGCGAGGTTTAATCCTTAAGCGCAGGCGAGGAGGACCAAAGCCCATCGGAATTCGGGTTTTGGCGTTTGTGGAAACGAAAGTTTTATACTCGACGGAATCGCGAGTAGCGATTTGCCGAATTCCTCGGAGCCGTTGATCGGTAGCAAGACAGGTGTCGCAGGATCCGGAGATATTGGGTTTCGGCATTCGGCGTTTGACGAGGTAAGGTGCAGACTCGTTGAAATCGCGAGTCGTGAATTCCCGAATCAACGGGAGCCATCGATCAGAGCAAGGACACGTGGTGCAAGATCCCAAGGAGTCGGGATTCGGGGTTTGGTAAGGTCTGTGACCTTGTGCATTAGAATCGTGAACTCCCGAACCGCGATCTCCCGATAGCACGAGTGGGGAGACAGGTGTCAGATTTTAAGCCCCAATCGAAGGCGTTGACAAGTGGCGTCAAATCAGAGTTCGGGGTTCGGAGTTTTGTGGCGCAAGTGAATCATAGCATCACAAGTGCCAATTTCTCGATAGGGAAATCCCCGACGAGAAAGAAGCGTTGACCCTTTGACCATCGGGGTTCGGAGTTTTGAATTTCACGAGGACGTGCACACAGGGTTAGCGAGATCGCGAAGCCCAATTTCCCGAAGTGACTGCCGGGAGATCAAAAGAGTGTCCTGTGGGTGAGAAGAAGTCCCGATATGGGAATTGAAGAGTATATCAACTCTTCGGGCCAAGGTACAGAAGGCCCTGGTGAGAGCGGCCACTGCCGAGAGCGGTTGCATCAAGATTGCAGGTCCAACACTGTGATCTTAGTGCGCAGTACATGAGAGGCTGGGGAACATACAAGAGAAAGAGAGGATTGGCACTATGTTATAACTGCAGAAGACCAGGACATCTTGCTAAGAAATGCCTTGGTACAGGTCCTATTTGTCTTTGTTGTAAAATTGGTGGTCACGAGGTTGAGTATTGTCCAAGGATGATTGCTAAAGTTGAAAGAATGAACATGAGACAAGAAAACTATGAAGAAATTCAAGAGAATAAGATCATGTTAGAGAATCATAAAGAGAAAGAATCAGACGAAGCTCAAACTATGTTATTACAGTTGAAATAAACCATGAATGATCACAAAGATGTCAGTTTACCAGAGATCTTGAAAGTAAAACAATGCATAAGTGAAATAATAAGAGACTTCGACATAGACGATTTCAACCCTCATAGATTTTGAGATACTCCCAATTTGTGATCGATATTGATGGTGAGTTAGTTTTCATTGATGTCAACAAGAGTGGTTGATGTGAGAAGATGTGATGGGTGAATTTTATGAAGTTTACACAAATCCCTGAAGGTGTGGTCATGAGACCTGAATTTATTTGAGGAATAAGGACATGAATGATAGTGAAAATAATGGTAACAAACTTAGATATGGATATTCCTCTTCATGACATTTCCAGTGATAGGTGGTACACCATGTGGTTCTTCACAGTTAGGAAGATATTCCCTCATGAATTTGGAAGCCCCTAAGTGGTTACAAGTCAATTAATGAAAGGGTAAAGTTGTTGTAATATGAAATTCAAGAATCCCTAAAATTAAGGAAATAGGTTACCTAGAAAAAGTATAAATACACCTCAAGGAGTCTCTCATAAGAACATACACACATTCATTGAATATCTATCTTATGAGAATATTTTGGTCTATTGGAAAATCTGAGGTCGAGGCTGATGCAACGGAGAAAGTGAGAAGGAAGAGAGAAAGTTTCATAGCTACAGAGAGCTAGGGTTTTTCTATAACCCTAATTAAGAAGACCCTCATGGGTTAGATTGAGGGTGTCACGTGAGGCACCCCCACGGTTCATCTAGTACTCATCACGTGAGGCCCTACAAGACATGAGTTCCTAGTACCGCGATGCTAAGACGGACTTTGGGAAGATGTTAGTTTCAGGTTGTTGATGCCTGGGGAAAGGTTAGAGGTCAGTATTACAGAGTATTAGGTCAACTATAGGATCATAGGTAAGTTTCAAGGGTTATGCTTATGTTGTTACGACACATGCTTATTGGTGATGATACATGGTATGGTACACCTTGGTGGGGACATGATACCTTATTAGAAGTACAGTCTTGGCTATCTTGATATCCGATTTAGTATATCTCATGGTTATGGTTCATTATTAGAGACGTATCTTTGAGATGTTGGTACATGACTGAAGTTCACACTTGGTATACGATAGCACATGTATGAGATACACCTCTTGGTGATGTTGGTACTTGGTTGAGGTACACCATTGATAGAACTTGCTTGGTACATATTATGGTACATGGTCTATGGATGACTGGCATGTTGTTTGAGGATATGGTTGATGATATGGTATATGGTTGAAGCACATATCATGGTACATGATTTATGGTACATATTGGTACATTGTTGTTCCATGGTTTGGTATAGGGTTTGGTGCATGGTTGATGCACGGTTTAGTACAAGTGTTGGTGCATTGTGTTGACGGGCGAAATTGACCGTCCGTCAACTAAGAGAGTGGAACCGGTCCGGGGTTGTCTAATAACCCAAGCTGTTTGGGATGAACCACCCTGATGGGTTTAGCGGCTTCGTTAGCCGATCTAAGGTTCTAAGAAAACCAAAGAGAAGAGTAATCTAAACTAACTAATCTAACTAAAACTAAATAAAACAAACTAAACTAACTAATCTAATTAAAACTAACTATTAAACAAACTAACTAATCTACTATTTCTATATATACAAACTACTAACTGAAATATAACTTATTTACAAAATGTACAATATTCACAAAATACAGATTTAAATAAAACCTGGAAAACTCATTTGCTTTCTGCCCTAAGACAGAGAAAGATATTTTTTGGTGATTTTATGATTTTATGAAGAAGAGATAAAACTTACTGAAATGAAACAATCTAATATACTAACTACACATATATCTAACTAAAATACTAATAAATATACTAAACAAATAAACAACAAACAGACCTGGAAACACTCCAGATTTTCCCTGTGTATGATGACTTTACCAGCAGGTTGGAGGAAGGAAACTCGCACCAAATAATCCAGGAGCTTCTCGTAAACAATAGCTGTAATGCTCTTTGAGTTTATTTACAGGACAAACAAGACATAAAAATCATAACAATTATAAGATTTATAAATCTCTGCAATTAGGTAAACCTGTTATGCAAAAATTTATACTTAATAATTCAATTGATGAAGAAGAGAAATCTGTCATTCACAAACTGAATCAAGTAATTGCTATGTTTTTAGATACTGGAAGAAATCAGATATGGATTATATTGATTAAATCATATCATTTGCAAAATACTAAGATAGCTAAAGTAGTCATTAACCAAATGCAAATTGATACACATAAACATGAAACAAAATATTGATATTATGAAAAGCTAAAGTTGTAGCAGAACATCAATTTATGTCTCGGTCTGTATTAAAATTCCATATCCTTGTTCTCCCACGAATGAGGTTGATCTTATTACAAAAAATAATGAGTATTTATAAGTTTTTCCACAGGGTAAAACCTCCCTGTGGAAGTTATCAAACTGTTTACATAATCTGGGAAGATATCCCAAGATCAACTAAACTAGGAAATTAAAATGAAACCAAAATATTTCAAATATCCTTTAAACTTGATCCGGATTATTTTCGGCACAAAATGAGAGTGGAGATATAATAAAGAAATGCACAGAGATATCACGTATATCTAGTAATATAACAAAAATATATCAAAGATGCAACCATAAACACAGAGATACAGTAATACACGATTTCTATTAATGAAAGAAATGTATAGAGACTGTAAAAATACAGAGTGAAAGACTTGCTAGAATGGTGGCAGCTTATCTCTGAGAAGAGATGTGACGGCTACTCGC
>ML815205.1:117673-132918 GCA_009831015.1 Picea engelmannii | reverse complement strand
TCTTGGAGTACTCTGATCCTGTAGATAATATTACTCAATGTATTCTTTGAAACTCCTCCAATTTTCACTCCTTGAATCCTCCCCAAAAAGAGGTTATAGAAAGAATGGTAGACTTTATTCAATTATGGTCTATTCAGGAGAGTAAACTTGCATAGAATGCCCTGTGCTCAATAATTAACATCCGATTTTGAAACTCACACACAAGAAACTAAAGTTTGTACGCTTTCCAATGAAATTTGTCCCACTTCATTTGGATTTTCGATGAAGAAGTTATGACTGTTTTATCTGGAACACCTGTTTATTGACTAGCTTCAGGACTGGTCACAAACCCTATCTTCCACAGAGTGTATCTCCATAATTATAGAGAATCAAGAGCTGAAATTTTTACCAGAGGTACCTTGATATGTCTTCTCAATACCATAGCATTTTCACCATCTGAATCGTTCTAGAAAAAAAATTTATAGCAAAAATGGTAAGATGACCTGAAAATAACATACCTTAGAACACATCACCAAAAGACTTCATCCTCCCTTGAAATCCGGCCTTCTTTTCTTCTTATTACCTCTGAAATTCAACTTGTATCAAATGAATGTATAATAATGTTTATTTATACCATTTATTTCACTTCCTTTTAACATTAGGGCCAACCTGACACTTTCTTATTTTGTAATTCTTTTCTTTAATTATCTTCAGGGCCTACATGTACTTCCTTCTTCAATTCACTTTGTCATCTTCAAAAATTCATTTCTCCTCAACCATGAGGATCCACGTAACGTTCCACATACCACCGGAAACAACATGATGTATACTATCCATTCATGGGTGTTGTATATGCATGTGCATTTTCCTTCATGTCCAAATACCTTTATCAATCTTGCGATCCAAAACCCATGACTAGGGTTGACATCAATGACAACAACCAATCTTCCAACATCGAATTCATATCGAGATCCAGGTTACAACATATGGTGAAGCCATATTTGAAGGCTCGGATGCTGGATTACATTAATTTTACCCATATCTGTATTGAAGAAGAAACATAACTGTACATTGCTACATAATATAGTTTCTTGGATCCCAGATAACTTTACATTTGGAAATTGCATCTAGATCCAGGGATAATTCACATTGCAATAAGACAAGATAATATGGTAACTTGAATATCTAGGTTATGATAATATATGTGTCTTCTCAAAGACAGATCATCCTCAATGTCTCTTAGTTTCATCCACATGTTATTCTACCTATTTGTTGATATGTACATGATCATATGGTCAAAGTTTCACATTTTGAACATAGTCTAGGTTAAAATTTAAAAATATTGTCCGACTAGATCATTATATGCTAATCACACACAAAATACATTCGATTGGTGAAACAATATAAATCATAAATTTTCATTTCACCCAGCTAATGTGGTATATATATCATGATTGTAAAATCTTTTCAACCCGTCATTATTTCCTTTTTTTTGTCCTATGATCTGTCCATAATGTTGGATTACTGAGAGGGGGGGTGAATCAGTAATGAGAAATTTTAGTACTTTTAACCACAATATATTTTTCAATAGTATTCATTATCATTTAATATATCATCAGCAATATAATCATAAACAACATCACATCAAAATAGATACACAATACACCTCTATTTACATGGAAACCCAAATGGGAGAAAACGATGGAATGCTTTTCTTATATATCAAAAGAATTACATTCAAGGAAGCACCAACATCCCAATTCTCAAGTTGAAACTAGAAGGAGTCTCCAACCACCTATTCTCAGGCTCCAACCTGAAGGAAGCTACAACTCTCTGAATTCTTTGGCTACAACCGGAAGGAGGCTACAACCCCCTGAGTTCTTCGGCTCCAATCGAAAGGTGGCTACAACCACCTATCGTTTCCCCATACAACCGCATCAAAATATAAATGTAGACCAATTGTCACAGACTCAACCACTGTCATTGTCACTGTCACTACTCTGTCATTATCATTGTCTATGTCTGTCTCTCTCACTATCTATGTCATTATCTCTATCTCTCTCACTGTCTCTATCACTGTCACATTAGCATGTATCTTCTCATCAACCAACTAAACCTATTCCATAACATGTATCAATTGTATACCAACATATATATTATTTCATGCATCAATCAATAACCAAAGATACATCAATAAAGAAAAGTAAATAATGAACTAGAGCATCAACCATGTGTAACCTATACCATATACCATACCATCAATCATATGCAAATTTGTACCATATCAACAATGTAGTATCTCAAAGACCCAATTCATGTCCCTCATTCATATGCCACCATACACCATGAATATGCCTCAACCATGTACATTCAACTCAAAGATATTAACTATAAGAAGCATGCCATATGTTGAACTAGATATAAGAGTGCTACTCACTCAACCAACCAACCAATATATACCATATTCAAATACCAAGCCAACCATACCAAGTATGCCTCAAGAATACACCATATCATGAAAATAAGTAACCATAAAAGAAACCATACCAATACCTTTGAAGCTAACCTGAAACAATAATATGATGACTTGTAACCTTCCTTTCAAACTCTAGGGACATGGTACCAACATCTACTCAAATTATCATGAGCTTTTCACATGCAGGTGACTTTGTCCTCTACAGACCGCATATATACATCATTTTCTTCACTGCAACCCATGTACATACACTCCATTGCTGACTTGCAACTCGTGTATACCTCGGAAACTAGGTTTTTGTTGTAAATCCGAGATTTTCTCCGTCGACCCTTCTTTTCTACCTCAGAAAATGATGCTACAACCTTAGCAAAACATCAGTAGATCACAAGAAAGATAAGCAATGAATAAGTGTGTGAGTGTACTTGTGAATGACTCCTTGATGTGTGTATATACTTGTGCTAGGTAACTCCTCTCCTTATTGTAGGGCTTCTAGGGTTTTCTTGTTACAACAACTTTACCCTTTCATTAAATACTTGTAACCAACTAGGATCTTCTTGACCACTTCTTTGCATCTTACAACTTCACAAATCTGCATCTCCCTAACCATGAGGAACTACGTGGTGTTCCAAATATCACCCAAAGAATCACAATGAGTAATATCCATCTATGAGGGTATTTCCATCCTTCACACTATCCTTTATATCCACATTCTTCATTCAAATTCGAGTACAAAAATCACACTGTCGGGGCTACCAAAATTTTCTACCAGACTTCTTCAAGGGTTGACATCAATATCTAAGATCACTCTCAAAGGGTTGACATCAATGAAAACCAACTGTCCAAACCAATTTTCCAACAATCTCTCCCTTTGACATTGATGGAAACACTCAAGCATGGCAAGCCTTATGCTCATGCTCCCCCTATGACCAATGCTCCTCCTATCTGCATGCTTCTTTCTCTCCATCTCCATTCCTTTCTATTTATCTCTCCCCCTTTGAAATCAATGGAAAAGGGTAATCCTATGCTGGGACTACTCCTCCTATCTACAAGCCATTGTTATCTCTATAGACTTTTCTCTTCATGGTGATTCCTCGTGTAATTTTATGATGTATATATGAAAAGACTTCAAAAGTTTGTTTACTTGAAGTTCTTCAAGACTTTTGTTTCTCCCCATGTCCATTTAAGCTCGATGTTGAGTGGATCATTGTGCGGAAGAAACTACTCCAAGTTTATGTCATAGATACTCAAAAGGTTCCCTTGCAAGCGGTTTGGTGAAGATATATGTCATCTTCTCTTTTGTCTCGACATACTCTAGCTTGATGTTCTTCTATGTAGCATGTTCCCGTAAGAAGTGATACTTGATCGGAATGTGCTTTTTCTTGGAGTGCATCACTGGATTATTTGAAATATTGATGGCACTGGTGTTGTCAAAAAGTATTGAAATGGGCTCATCATACTTTACTTGCATGTCCTGCAAAGTTTGCTTCATCCAAAAAACCTAAGTACAACATGACGTTGTTGTAATGTATTATGCCTCTGTTGTGGACAAAGATATCGATGATCATTTTTTGATTAACCATAATACCAGGAACTCACCCAAGTATAAAGTTGCTCCACTTGTAGTTCTTATATTACCAATGCAACCTAACCAATCTGCATCTATGTAGGAAAAAAGAGGTAGATCCTTCCCTTTTGGATACCATAAACCTAACTCATTTATACCTTTGAGATATTTGAATATCCTCTTTACTGCTAAAACATGTGAGTCCTTTGCTGATGTCTAAAACCTTAAAACCTATCCAAATTCTTGAATCACGTCCAGTCTAGAAGTTGTCACATAAAGTAAGATACCATCATTGATATGTACTGTCTCTAATCTACGTCCTTGGAATAATCATCCTTACTTAACTTGCAAGTTGTCTGCATAGGATTACTAATTGGTTTGAAATATCATTCCAAACTTCTTCAACATTTCTCTTATATACTTTTCCTAATAGATGAAGATACCTTTGTTTCTCTAATATATCTGGAGACCCAAAATTAAAGACAAATATCCAAGCAATGATATCTCAAACTCATTCTGCATGTCTTTGGAAAATTTCTGACTCATGCTGTCATCATCACTTATAAAACTAATATCATCAACATAAACTTTAATTAACATGATATTGTCTTGATTTACCTTTATGTAGAGATTGTTGTCTGCACTTCCTTTTATGAACCCTTGTTTTTGTAAGTATCAATCCATTCTTCAATACCATGCTCTCGGGGCTTGTTTGAGACCATACAAGTCCTTCTTCAACCTGCAAACATAATTTTCTTTCTCTAACAACTAGAATCCTTTTGGTTGCTCAATGTAGACTTCTTCCTCTATATCTTTGTTTAGGAATTTTGATTTCACGTCCATCCAATACACTTTAATATTCTTGGAGCATGCATAATCCAGTATCAATACGATTTCTTCCATCCTAACAACTAGGGAAAATGTATCTTCAAAATATATACCTTCAAATTGAGAGTATCCTTCGCTTACCAATCTTTCTTTGTTCATGGTAACTTGTCCATCCTTGTTTAATTTTTTCCTGAAGACCCACTTTGCACCGATGACATTCATTTTATTTGGTCTTGGAACTAGTTCCCAAGTGTCTTTTTTTTCTATCTGGTCTAACTCTTCATCCATGACTTTGATCTAGAATTCATCCTTGCTAGATTTTTCAAAACTTCTCGGCTTAATAGTAGATAGTAGTGCTAGATTTTGTTGTTCTGGTGAGTGGATTCTTCTTCTGGTTTCTACTTCCTACATCTTTATTTCCAATGATTTGTTCGAATGGTCCAATGGATGATTATTATACACTCGCCTGCCGGGTGTCTTTGAAGGTACATGAAGATCCTATTGTTATTTCTATGCTTATGGTCGCTTTTCTTCTTCATATGATTCTCATCTACTTCTTCTTCTTTCAAATCTTCTTCGCGATCCTGTTCCACTGAATCTTTGCTACTTTCTTTTATCTTTTGACCATCTGTTTCATCAAGCATCACATTGATGCTTTCTACTATTCTATTGAGTCTCAGATTGAAACATTTGTATGTTTTCCTTTTGCTTGAGTACCCAATGAGTATGTCTTTATCGACTCGAGAATCAAATTTTCCAATTCTTCCATCTTCTCGTTTAATGTAGCATTTTCTTCTGAAAACTCTGAAGTGTTTTACATTTACTGGTCTTAATTTCCATAGTTCATATGGAGTCTTATCACTATTATTTTTTAGCATCCCTTTGTTTTGAATGTGAATTGTTGTATGCACTTATTGTACCCAAAAGAAATTTGTCAACTTGAAATCCATTAACATGGTTCTGACTATTTCCTATATTGTTTTGTTCTTCCTTTCAACAACTCCATTTTGTTGAGGTGNCATCCCTTTGTTTTGAATGTGAATTGTTGTATGCACTTATTGTACCCAAAAGAAATTTGTCAACTTGAAATCCATTAACATGGTTCTGACTATTTCCTATATTGTTTTGTTCTTCCTTTCAACAACTCCATTTTGTTGAGGTGTCCTGGCTACTGAGAATTGCCTCTTTATTCCATGCTCACTGCAAAATTCCATGAATTCCTTGGATGTAAATTCTCCTCCATTTTCTAATCTTAAGCACTTGATTCAAAACTCTCTCTCAATTTTAACCATCTCTTTGTATGCCTTAAATTTTTTGAATGCCTCTAAATTCTTATTTAGAACGAAAACTGCAATCATTCTTGTGTAGTCATCAACTAGTAGCATGAATTATTGTTCACCCTTTCAATCCTTTTGTTCTTGTCGGTCCAACTAGATCAGAATGTACAATCTCCAGTGGTTTTGTTGTGGAATACTCTTTTGACTTGAACTTTGTCTTGGTCTAGTTTCCATGTAGACAATGTTTGCATAGAATGTTTGTTGGCTTCGAGATCTCAGGAATTTATCTTACTACTTCCTTTTTTCTTACTTTAAAAGATTATCAAAGTTTATGTGATCTATTCTTCTATGCCAGAGCCAACTTTCATCGTACTTTCCCAAGAAAAATATTTCCTTTCCTATTTCATTTAGAACATGTATGTTTCTTGGAGTTCTTACAGCTATAGCCACCAACTTTCCTGATCCCTCTTTCCTTACCTCGCACTTCTCTTATTCAAACACAAGTCTGTGTCCTTGATCATGCATTTGAATTACACTTAGCAGATTTTGTTTCATATCTTAGACCAGTAAAACATTTTTTGTCATGGCATCCTTACTTCTGAGCTTGACTATGCCCTTTCCAATAATTATGGTTGAGTTTTCATTTCCAAATGAAACTGATCCATCTCTTTCCTTATTTAGTGTAAAAAATATGTACTTGTCACCTTTCATATGCTTTGAGTATCCACTATCGACATACCATCCACATTTCATGTGTTGATCTTGTAAAGCAATATTGCATTCTTCAGTGTTGAATTGATCCTTATTTCTTATCCATATCCTTTATGGTTCCTTCTCATGATTGTTGATATTCTTCTTTGGTTCCCTTGAAGGAACATTAAGTCTGCAATATTTATCCATATGTTCAAAGTTGTTGCACTTGTAGAATTCTACCTCATCACGCATCCAAATAAGTGGTAGCTTCTATTTTGTGCTTCATAATATATTCTTTGATAACTATTTCTTGTATAGCCCTCATTGTTGCTTCTTTTCTTGGACGTATTGGCTCTACAATTCATAGCTTTGTGCCAAAAATTATAACATGAATAACATGAACCAAGAAAAATAGTAGATTCTTAGGAGTGGAAGATATTAAGAATGGTTTTGTTCTTTTGAATCCTCCTTCTTCTTGAGGTCTTTCTATAGTTGGTTGTTGTTGATACTGACTTTTGAATATTCTAGGTGGTGCAGTGTCTCTGTAATATTCCTCTTGAGTTTTCCTATCTTCTTCTTTAGAGGGACCTCTGGCGGCTTCTTTAATTTTGTTGTCTTCTTCTACCTGAATTTTTATCTTCGTGATCATATGCTTGACCTCTTTGGAGTTGAAGTTCTGATATTATTCTCTCTTCTTTATTTCTGCCTAGAGTGACTTTTTTTTCTTCTTTTCCCTTTTAACAACTTCTATGTCACTCATAAATTCTTCTCTGTAATTGACTTCCATATTTTCATATTCTTCTTTGGATCCTTCTTCATCGGATTTTTCTACTACCATGAATAATTCGTTCTCCGTACCACTGTCGATGACTTCATATTCATCTGCTGAGGAACTGTCTTCCTTGGTGCAAATGTTTTTCTTGAAAAACTTCTTTGTGTTTCTTCTACCCTTTTGGATTTTATTTTTCTTTGTGAGGTCAGCTTCTTCTTCATTTATTTTCTTTTTCTTATAAGGACATTTATTAGAAAAATGACCTACACTATCACAATTAAAAAAAATCAATGGAAGCATACCTTTTTACTTTTCGGTTCCCTTTTTCAGCCTTCTGAAAAAATTAGCCACCTCTTCATATTCCTCTAGATCATCACTGCAACTACAATCTGACTTTGGTCTTTGCTTTCTCTTTTTCTTTGTCTTCTTGTATTCTTTGAATGTTTCTTCCTTCGTTACTAGATTGTCTTTCTCTTTCATCATCTCATAAGTTGTGAGTATCCCATGCAACTCATCCATGCTCAAGGTGTCTATATATTCTCTTTCTTCGAGGGATGAAATCTTCAGATCATATCTCATAGGTAGAGACCTCGGTACCTTTTGAACAATGATTGTTTCCTTCATTTATTCTCCCAAACCTTTAATGGGATTGATTATCTCATCAAATTTTGGAAAGTAGGAGGCAATTTTTTCATCTTCCTTCATCTTCAATTGTTCAAACTTGGCTCTAAATGTTTGAAGTTTGGCTCCTTTAACTTTGTCATCTCCTTCATAGATATTATTTAGTTTTTCCTAGATTTCTTTTGTAGATTCACAGTGCACAATCTTGGTGTATACTGATTCAGTTAAAGCATTTAGGATAAAATGTTTAGATCTAGAATCATTGTATTCAATTTTCTTTCCATCCTTATCTATTGAGGGAGTGGTTGGAGCTTTGTATCCATCTACTCTTGCTCGCAAAACATCGTATCATTGTTCTTGTACATATGTTTTCATTCGTCTACTCCAGAAGTCATAGTTTTGACTGTCAAATTGTGGTACCCTAATCCTATCATAGTCGATCATGTTCTTCTAGTGGTTAGACCGCCTTTTGAAGGGCCTTGCTTTGATACCAATTGTTGGATTATTGAGAAGGGGGGTGAATCAGTAATGATCAATTTTAGTACTTTTAACCACAAATTTTTTTTCAAAAATATTCATTAGCATTCAATAGATCATCAATAGTATAATCATAAACAACATCACATCAAAATAGATACACAGTACACCAATATTTACATGGAAAACCAAATGGGAGAAAACCAAGGAATGTTTTTCTTATATATCAAAAGAATTAAATTCAAGGAAGCACCAACTTCCCAATTTTCCAGTTGTAACTGGAAGGAGGCTCCAACCCCCTATTATCAGGATCCAACCTAAAGGAAGCTACAACCCCTTGAATTCTCTGGCTCCAACCACAAGGAGGATACAACCCCATGAGTTCTTTGAATCCAACCAGAAGGTGGCTACAGCCACCTATCATTTCCTCGTTCAGCCGCCATGAAATATAAATTTGGACCAACTGTCATGGACTCAGCCACTGTCATTGTCACTGTCTCTACTATGTTACTATCAATGTCTCTATCATTATCTCTGTCACTTTCTATGTCTTTGTCATTGTCTCTCTCACTGTCACATCAACTTGTATCTTCTCATCAACCAACTAAACCTATTCCATACCATGTATCAACTGTATACCAACATATATACTATCTCATGCATCAATCAAGAACCAAAGATACAACAATAAGGAAAAGTAAATCATGAACTAGAGCATCGACCATGTGTAACGTGTACCATACACCCTACCATCAACCATATGCAAATATGTACCATATCATCAATGTCGTATCTAAAATAACCAATGCATGTCCCTCATGAATATGCCACCATAAAACATGAATATGCCTCAACCATGTACAATCAACTCAAAGATATGAGCTATAAGAACCATGTCTTATGTTGAACCAAATATAAGAGTGCTCCTCACCCAGCCAAGCAACCAATATATACCATATCCAAATACCAAACCAACCATACCAAGTATGCCTCAAGCATACACCATATATTGACAAGAAGTAACCATCAAAACAGCCATACCAATACCTTTGAAGCTGACTTGAAACAATAAGATGTCGATATGTAACCTTCCTTTCAAACTCTAGGGATGTGGTACCAACATCTACTCAAATTTTCATGAGCTTTTCACATGTACGCGACATTGTCCTCTACAACCCACATATATATGCGCCCCTTTTCTTCATTGCAGCCCACGTACATAGGCTCCCTTACTGACCTGCAACTCACATATACCTAAGAAACTAGGGTTTTGTTGTAACTTCGATATTTTCTTCGTCGACCCTTCTTTGCTACCTTAGAAAATGATGCTACAACCTTAGAAAAATATTACTGTATCACAAGAAAGATAAGCAATGAATAAGTGTGTGACTGTACTTGTGAATGACTCCTTGAGGTGCTTATATACTTTTTCTAGGTAACTCCTCTCCTTATTTTAGGGCCTCTAGGGTTTTCTTGTTACAACAAATTTACCCTTTCATTAAAGGCTTGTAACCAACTAGGGTTTTCTTGACCACTTCTTTGGGGCTTAAAACTTCACAAAATCATATCTCCCTAACTGTGAGGAACTACGTGGCATTCTACATATCACCAAAAATGACACAATAAGTACTATCCATATATGAGGGTATTTCCTGCATTCACATTGTCCTTTCTATCCATATTCTTCATTCAACTTCGGGTACCAAAATCACATTGTCGAGGCTACCGAAATTTTCTACCAAACTTCTTCAAGGGTTGACATCATTCTCTAAGATCACTCTCCAAGGGTTGACATCAATGAAAACCAACTATCCAAACCAATTTTCCAACACCTAACATAATCGTCTCCAACGATAATTGAATCAATTAAGATTTTTAATTAAAAAAACATTGAAACAAACATGATTTCTGTTTACAGTCAATTGATTGATTTATTTATAAACAAAATTCATCACAAATACTAATTATGTTATTTATTTTTGTTAAATCTCATATTTTAGGTTGAACCAAATAGTCATGAAGACGAGGAGCATGATTCAAGGAATTTGTTCATGTTCAAGGTTCAATAAAAGTATGGACACATTCAACATTCTGGATCAAATGCAGCAAAAAATCCTTTAATAGAAATGGGGAAGATTTTCAACAATATTATGAATGAAAAAATAATTAAAAGATTTTCTCCCTAATTGGTTTTACAAAATTATTGAAACTATTGTAACAATGAAAGTCTTGAGAAATTTGAATGGACACTAGAGATGCAATAGACTAGTATAAAAGATCAACTCTTTCTATAGAGAAGGGGTTGAAATTTTTTTAATCAGTCTATATCTTTCTATCACTTGGAATATAATTTTGAATACCTTTACAGTTGGAAGTCCATAACTAAAACCCATGCATTTATGTCAAGTTTTAGGAAAGAATTGAAGACTTCATGGATAGAAAGTTTGTTATAATAATCGTATATTTTTATCAATGAATTATTGAATTTGAAAGATAATTTTTTTATTGATAAATTGGTGATGTGAATCTGTATCTTTCAAAATGAATTTATGTAAGTATTAGATTTATAAGTTTGCATCTTATAAACTTCAAATTCCTTTCTCGTTTTCCATAATTTCTTAGTAAAAGTTATCAGATCCAAGGGACATTATCCATTCTTTCAGATAACGATTTATTTGAAGGTATTAAAATTTTGTATTTGAACTTATAAGTTACTTTATTTGGTGAACTACTTCCTGGATCTTGTAATCATCTTTTCTGTTGTGTCTATAGATATTCATAACTACCTCCTAGCTATATAGGAATATATTATATTGTATACTAGTTAGATTATATATATGTATGTATGTATGTATGTATATATAGTTAGATTGTATTAATTTTAGGTCATATATTTTCCCTGTGAATTGACTTTTCATCACATTCAAAGAAAATCTTTAAGGTGGCAGTAGGTCCCACATAATAGAGGACATCACCTTACCAAATTAGTATAGGCCTAATCGAGGCCTTGATCTGGTGATGATCCCATGTTGTATGAAGTAAGTTTTCCAACTGCCAACAATTGGCACTAGAAGGAGGGTAGGGTGACAAGATAGATATATGGAGGCATTCATAACCCTAGAAAGATAGCTTCTACCTCTCTTTGAGTACCAAGTAACATTCCCAATAAGACAATTCAATCCTTGTTAGAAATTGAATTTGATGAAGAAATTCATAAATCTTCTTTTGAACATGTGAGTTAGTTTATTGTTAATTACAAAGTTTATAAAATTACTAATGATGTTGTCAAATTCATACTATTCTCTCTCACTTTCAGCCATCGTATCAAGCTTTGGTTTGATTCTCTCTCTGATAACTCTATTTGAACATGGAAAATATTTATGTATGAATTTTATAATGCATTCAGGAATTATGACTACAATGACTTATGTGCTGAATTGTAAAATCTACGGAAAGGAGAAGACAAATAAATTGATGGTTTCTTATCAAGATCCACATGTATTTGTCATAGGTTTGGTTTAGTTGATAAACCTTCTCAGATTGAACTTCTTTAACTTTTCCTACATCTTAATTCTTTGTCTATTTAGCAAGATCAATTAGATATTTTTAAGTTGATACATATTTCAACACTAACTTTATGTTAGATGTGATTCACAGGAGAAAGAACCTCTACCTAAGGATGAAGAAAAATGTCACCTTCATGAAAATTTAACTGTCACTTCTTGCAATTTTTTAGGAAGAGTCCATCTCTTGTAATCAACATTGTACTTTAGAACAAACCTCTTTTCATCTAACTACATAGGATGAAGAAGAATCTCTCAGAGTTACACTTTTAGATCAGTGAAATCATTGTCACATCTAGAGGGTTATTGAACCTTTTAACTCATAATATTTTTCTGATATGCTTCCTTTCTTTTTGACTACTTGTGAACATAAACTTGACATAGATAATTGTTTTAGTTCTGATGTCTTAAAAGAGCACGAGGCAAATATTATTTAGTTAACAAAAAAGGTTGTTGTAGATACACATGATATTAAATATTGTTTAGGAGAAAGTAGAATTTATTTTGATAAGGTTGATGATGTTGTTTTTTATGTTAACATATCTCCCAAATCAAATATTTTGAATGATTCATTAATAACTAGTCAAGATTTGGGAGACAAATTTTCTTTTGAGGTGACTCCTGGTAGAGAGGATTTTCATTCTTTGATTTCTAGTAGTCGTTATTATTTATATCCTGGTATGTTTAAAGCTTCTCATGTGCTGACAATTATACATGGTCCTACTAGAATGTTGTCTCTAGGACCATACTTTTATGAGGAGCCAATTGTCAACCATCTACACTTTGGGAATGAGAAGAATGAGATGGTGGCCTTGGAGTCATCTCAACGTCTCCCATATCAACCTTTCAAATGAGAAAATGTTATTCCTATGAATACTTGTAAAAGTATGTCTTTTATATATTCTTGCATTGTCTTGGATGTGAAAGATGAAAAGCCTTATTGTGAAAAGTTGTCTGACACCATTAGTATTACTCATATTTTTCTTGTATGGGTGGATCATTTTAATGTCATATAATTAGAATATCATGATCCTTCTCATACTTCTGGACTGTTAAAACATAAAGTACAAAGTAATGAGGTATTTTGTTTACAATAAATGATTAGGGTACACTCTTATTATCTTATTCAACCAAATGATGATGAGGCTTGCGTTCAAGGTAAAATTCTGAATAATTCACTTCTAACTCTCATCATGTATATCAACATTATGGTACAATTGGAATCTGACTCGAAAATTCTTATGTGAAAAGTTTCCTAGTTAATTTTCAAAGAATTATCCTACACATGCTTAATAGAGATGTTTTAATTTCTTCTATTTTTCATAGAAGAATTTTCTACTTCATGTTACTTATTTTCGGTGATCGTGTGTTTGTAGGCTTAGAATTACTTGAATGGTTGCATTGGTAGTATTCTTTCATATAGTGTTTTGATCATTAATGTACCTTAGAATAGGTTTAGGAGTAGATTAGTTAGCTTAGTTGTCTTAGTTTACTTCTTTTATAAATAATGTAGTTATGAAGTATTACATCAATTTCAAAACTGAAGATGAACCATCATTGGGATGCATTAAGGGAAGTTTTATTTACCTTTCTTCTCTCTTGGTTATTAATCATCTTGCTCATAGTTGATTAAACATTTATTTTCCTATCCTACATTTAACTTTTATCAATTATATGGATTTAGTTTGAAATGTTTAATGTGATTAGTCTTTTACAAAGATTGCAAAAAAAGAATCATTTAAGAGTCCAAAATGAAATAAAATTGATGTAACCTAATTGATGAGGTTCTTATGATTTATTCCATAATTGTATAATTAATTTATGATTCATTTTTCATTATTAAAATTCAAGACTCTCCAGTTTTTATTTTTATGTTTGATATTTATTTGTGGTCATTTAAGTTTAATAAAAGAGGTATAATTAATTGACATCTCATATTTTAGTTTGTGCATGTTTTTTTGATTTAAATTCAGATGTTAGTCTGCTTTGGGCCTAATTTTGGTTTGATTGGTTACATCGTTTGTTTCACTTCACTTAGGTTTTTGGATTTCGAATAGTCTAAGATAGTTAGGCTAAGTGTACATTCTATTTTGTTTTATTTTCTATTATTTATTTTTGTTTTATTTTTTAATCACTTTGAAGATTTGAAGTTTTAATAAGGGGAAATTTTTCGAGGCTGGACAATTGTGATCGTTACTTTATTATTATTACAATTGGGGTTGTTTTATTTGAAAACATCTACATCATGCTTTAGATCTTTGGAATTGATTAGTGACTATGGAGGAACACTAAGACTTATTTTAAATGTATGGTACCTTTTTAAGTAGAGGAAAACGTATTATCTATATTTTGTTTGAATCCCACCCCTCATCCCACCACATTAAAAAAATATTTTACATTGATAGTTTAAGGGAATATTTTGGGGTCAAACTTTTAAAGTATGACATCTATTCTTTAAAATAAATTTATTTCTTGTACTACCATGCTTCCTTCACCCAATTGCATATTGCAATTTTTACAAATCAAATCAAAAGGGTGTAATTAATTAAAGGAGAGTTGAAAGCACTGCAAAGTGTGGGAAGTATAATTAAACCCATCAGGGCTATGGATTCTCACCAGTAGTAGGGCCATGCTTGTATGGTACCGAGACATCTTCGTCAGGGCTATGGACGCTTGTGGGAAACAAAGCAACGCCAGGAAGAAGAGATAGATTATACACTTATACAAATGTCTACTTATCATAAAACTCCATAGTTGTACCTTTTCTATTCAACCGTATGAAGATAGTATAAATTAAAATTTCCCTATTTTGGATTCATTGTTTAAAGATAGAGTAGATACTAAGTACTCAAAATTGTTGGATTTATACTATTAAATTTGTCTTATGTGGGACCTATAAGATATTACAATGATTAAGAATATTTTGAAACTTGTCAACTAGTTTTTAATTAACTAAAGCCCCATTATATTAATAGCAGAGATAATTGATTTGTCC